>JACXGM010006685.1:7207-32362 GCA_016801145.1 Umbra pygmaea | reverse complement strand
GGGGAGAAGGAAATGCCAAAATGCCTGAAGTCCAGTGTCAAGTACCCACAGTCAGTGATGGTCTGGGGTGCCATATCAGCTGCTGGTGTTGGTCCACTGTGTTTTATCAAGGGCAGGGTCAATGCAGCTAGCTATCAGGAGATTTTGGAGCATTTCATGCTTCTATCTGCTGAAAAGCTTCATGGAGATGAAGATTTCACTTTTCAGCATGACCTGGCACCTGCTCACAGTGCCAAAACCACTGGTAAATGGTTTACTGACCATGGTATTACTGTGCTCAATTGGCCTGCCAACTCTCTTGATCTGAACCCCATAGAGAATCTGTGGGATATTGTGAAGAGGAAGTTGAGAGACGCAAGACCCAACACTCTGGATAGGCATAAGGCCGCTATCGAAGCATCCTGGGCCTCCATCACACCTCAGCAGTGCCACAGGCTGATTGCCTCCATGCCACGCCGCATTGAAGCAGTAATTTCTGCAAAAGGATTCCCGACCAAGTATTGAGTGCATTACTGAACATAATTATTTGAAGGTTGACTTTTTCTTTTTTTTGTATTACAAACACTTGTTTTATTTGTCAGATGAAATATGCTAATTCTTTGAGATAGGAATTTTGGGTTTTCATGAGCTGTCTGCCAAAATCATCAGTATTAAAACAATAAATGACCTGAAATATTTCAGTTGGTGTGCAATGAATCTAAAATATATGAAAGTTTAATTTTTATCATTACATTATGGAAAATAATGAACTTTATCACAATATGCTAATTTCTTGAGAAGGACCTGTAGTATTCCAAGAGGGTAGATATTGGATGTGTTCAGACTGTAGTAGATCTCTAACATCCGGACGAGTGGTTACGATGGTAAACTCACCAGCTGCATTTTCTGGAGCTTATGTTGCAGTTCATACACCTCCGACTCATAGTGTCGCTTCAGTTCACCCAGAGCTGCCTCAGCCCGCTTGGCCTCCTGCAGGAGAAAACACAGGGAAACCCTTTAGAACAAGTGTGGGGGGTGGTTGTCAGGTCAAAATCCACAGCTGGGCCTAAAACAGATCGGCCCAATGTTGAAGCGTCCTGCACCTCAACAACTTTTAACAGTTGTATTTAAAACTAAATAGTATTTTTGATTAGGCCATGTCTCTAACTAATGGGTAGGTAAGCTCAATCTTAAACATACTATTTTTCGCGAGGGTGGGAGTATTTTTTAGAGCCCTCACCAACTCTGGCACAGGTGAGCTCAATCTTTACTGCTCACTTGTCCTCCCAAGAGAGTCCTGCTCCCAAAACTGTATGTATGTGTGTGTGTTAGTGGAAGTGTGTGTTTTTATTTCAGTTATCTCTATGTTCCACTGATTAGATGTGAGCTATTTTAGGGCATTGTGAGCACATCTGTGTGTGCATTTGTACAGTTATATCATAACCACATTTTCCACTGTTTACATTTGCTATTCAGGGCAGAATGTGTGACTGAGGAAAGGCAAGGTTTATCAAGTAACATCAGCGCTTCAAGAAAAATATTAAAAAACAGGGGATTTCCATTGCTTGTAAATATGCTACAGGGCATTGTTCAGTTGTGTTTTTTAATAGTTAATTTTGCATGTTACCCATGCTATCTGAAACTAAAACCTTTAGGCTATCACAGTGGGTGTTTCCAATTCCATTATTTACAAACCTTGGAGTAAGAGTAATAAATGCTAGGTTAACTAAGTTAATTCATGAGTTACCTAAATTCATTAGCCCATTTAAGTTTGATTTTAATCCAGTATGTACTTATTTATTTAATAAAAACAATATGAGTAGAAATCACAGCATTTTCTTTTAGATATTGACTTGACTGACTACAGACTGCACAGCAAATTGTCTAGTGTTAATTTTTCAGTGTTAACTACAGTGTTAACTGAGGTGTTAAAGTAACACTTGTGAGTGTTAAATCAATACAATAGAACCCCAGTGTTGTTGTTAAAAAACTGTTAGTTTTTACAGCGTTACTCTAGATTTCCCAGAATGCTTTGCTGCACGTTCATTTTTCAGAATTGTTTGTTTTAGTATATTTTCTGCTTCTTGCATTCATGAATTGATACTTCATGAGTAATTATTAAATAATAATAATAATAATTTATACTTTTCAAATCTAATACAAAGCCCTACAGTTAGGGCTGCACAATTATTCAAATTTTAATCACGATCACGATTTTGGCTTCCCACAATCAATTTAGCGTGATCGAGTGGGGTCCACAGACCCCCGACTCTCTAGAGCATCAAGCGCGATTATCTAGCAAACCGGACATGCTAACAACTTGTTCTACCGTTGGAAGATCAGACAAAAAGAATGAGTGGTGGCTCATCCCTGTGGGTTAAACACTGCCGAAGCTATGGCACCTCAAAGTTGGTCATGTTGTTTAGACAATCATTTTTCTACTAAACACATTACGGACAGGAAGTAGGAAGCAAAAAATTAGAAAATAACAACTCTGCAATGATGTAGGACATCATCTTGCACAACACCAACAGTTTTTGGTAGTGAAAAATGAATGGGATTTTAAAAACATAAAGAAATATAGTATGAAATGGGTGCAGCATTTTGATGTTTACTTGTTTGTATGGCCTCCAAACTTTGCACACTGGTCCAAGAGCCCTGGAGGCTTGACAATAAGCATTGAAAAGCCTTATTCATCATGGTTTACATGCTTTTACACATAAAAAACAACCAAAAATACGTTCTTCAGTTTATTATTATTATTTGTTTTATTTTTTATTTATTCTTTAAGGAGATGCACTGAATTTTATTTGCACGGAACCATTTTATTTTGATGTACATATTTGTACATTAGCAGGAATGTAGCATAATATGGATGTGAAAGCAGTTATAATTAGCCTATGTGACAATAAAATTTGTTTTGGTTAAAATCAACAAATTTAATGATATTTAATCGTGATCGTGAATATTGATCAAATTAATTGTGATTATAATTTTTGCCACAATCGTGCAGCCATAACTACAATGACAGGAGGGTATCATAAAACATTTCTTACGCTTTATAAAGAAGAAAAGTGGGCCAGATTTGAACCATGCTGCAGTGGTATATGTGAACCGGGGGCAATTCAGACATGACCCCAGGTTGATACATCATGACTGACTGACCAAACTAGAGCTGAGGTATTGACAAGCTATAGAACTAATCTGATCCCAGGTCTTCTCTATTTGACGTGAGGTGAGAGATGAGCTCCACCCATTGTATCTGCTTATCCAAACAGTGAAGAAACACAACCTGCCCAAAACAACTGAACTAACATCGGGTTTCCAGGGATAGAGCAGCTTAAACCTAGCTTTCTTTTTCCTCATATTACACCTGCTAAAGTATTTTATTTTTGAGGAAACCACCATTCAAGTTTGTGTTTGTGTGTGTGTGTGTGACCTGTTGCCGTGCGTTGTTCTCGGCTGCGTGGATGCGTGTTTCCATTTCTTCCTCCATCTCACTGAGCTGCATGGCGGCCATGTCCTGGGCTCTGAGCATAAAATGACCATGACATCATCACATAGAGTCAACATGGCTAAGTGCTGTTTTTTATGTTATGAGTGTTTTTTTCAGTGTGAGGAACATTTCTGTATTGGTATAAGTGTGTTTATTCATGTAACAGTGGTGTGCTTACCGTTTGACAGCCAGAGCTAGGTTCTCCATCTCTGCACTGTGCTGTTTGATTTCGCTGGTGAAGTTCATGATGACTCTCTCATATTGAGGCACCATCCGGGGCTCAGTCAAACGGATGTTCTGGTACAGCGTGGCTGCCTGCTCAGTCCTACACGCACAACACAGACAAACAGTCAGTCAGAGTGGCAGACAGGAAGGGATCTGTAAGACAACATCGAAACACCTAGAGCCAATAGATTATATACCAAACACACAATAGCAATCTTTGTGTTGGTTACACTTTATTTGGAGAGTCCAAAATTCCATCTGTAGGTGCTCTACAGATAGTTTGTTGATGGTATGACTATGAACAAACTATCAACAAACTATCTGTTGATAAGCAACTAATTGTGTAGTTTAAGGGTAGGGGTAAGTTTAGAATATGTTTTAGGATAATGGTTAAGGTTAGGCTTCACATTAGGGGAAGGGTTAAGGTTAGGATTAAGGTTAGTAGATAGTTTGTTAAAATGTTGTTGATAGTCTGCAGATAAACTGTAGAGCATCTACAGATACACATTTTGGACTCTCAAAATAAAGTGTTACCACAGTGTTTAAGAAATGGAAATGCTCCAAACTCACAAGGCTGAACTTTATCTCACAGCCAGTCAATGACCCCAAACTTAGTGCCATAGCAAAAAGTAGATTTTTTAGAAGTAAATCTCTTAATTGAAATCCAATGGAAAAAGGCTTACAATTTGCTGAAAATGACACATATTTTATAAGGAAAAAGTTTTTTAAAATCTGTCTGGTAGGGTCAAAGGTTAGTACACTTCAAGCAAGTATAAAAACAATTTTATTGGCCATATCGTAAGTCTGCCTACATAATGTGGTGAAATTTCCATTACGTACGTTAACCCACGTCTTGCCATGAGAATACATTGGAAATGCGAGTCCTTGTGAGAGGTTTGAGGACCACTGGCCTGGTGGTCAGAAGGTTCTCTGGTTCAAATCCCACCAACTGACAGCTCTGTCATTTTGCTCATGAACAAGACATTAAAACACATCTGCCCCTCTTCCCCCCTTTAATATTTTCCCCAGATCATTGCTGCAAACAAAAGTAGACATTAATTGGCCGGTCTGTTCTGGTCCCCACAGCAGCTGTACGACATTTTTATCAGGTAAACGTGGAATCAGCATTGGAGAACAGGGAGGCGGAGTCAGGATTGGTTCAATTTCAGTCTGGTCAGGAAGAACAGCTGTGGAAAAAAATAGGGGACCACTAAAAATATTCCTTAAATTTTGAAATATGTTTCAAAAAACAAGAAAAAGTTGGGGTGGTCTCTTCATTTTTTCCAGAGCTATGGACTAAAACTCTCATTTTAATTCTCTAACAGTATTTTTTAATTAGGAACAGTTCAAAAGCACCAGTAAGCTTTTCAATTGACTGGATTTAAAAATGGAATTGATCCCAAACCATAAGCTATGTAAGCTAAAGCAGGTTCTCCGACAAGAAGGCAAGTGTAGAACGGGATGTCAGGGGCAACTGCCAATTAATTAGTAATAGACAATCAAGCATCCTTTCAAATCCAATAACTTATAAATACTGTCTATATGTGGTTTTTAGTTTAATACTGAAGGCTTTCCCCATGAGCCATTATCTTGTGACATGTGAAGCAATCTGTCTGGATCTGTTGACTGTTGAACAGTGAGTCTATATGCTCAGAGCTCATCAACTGTTCACCTTTTCAAACACACATAAACACACGTACACATGTACAGTACACACACGCATGCACGTACACACACTTTCACATTCATACACACGCTAACACACATACAGTGCCTTGCGAAAGTATTCGGCCCCCTTGAACATTTCGACCTTTTGCCACATTTCAGGCTTCAAACATAAAGATAGAAAACTGTAATTTTTTGTGAAGAATCAACAACAAGAGGGACACAATCATGAAGTGGAATGAAATTTATTGGATATTTCAAACTTTTTTAACAAATAAACAACTGAAAAATTGGGCGAGCAAAATTATTCAGCCCCTTTACTTTCAGTGCAGCAAACTCTCTCCAGAAGTTCAGTGAGGATCTCTGAGTGATCCAATGTTGACCTAAATGACTAATTATGATAAATAGAATCCAACTGTGTGTAATCAAGTCTCTGTATAAATGCACCTGCTCTGTGATAGTCTCAGAGGTCCATTGAAAGCACAGAGAGCATCATGAAGAACAAGGAACACATCAGGCAGGTCCGAGATACTGTTGTGGAGAAGTTTAAAGGTGGATTTGGATTCAGAAAGATTTTCCAAGCTTTAAACATCCCAAGGAGCACTATGCAAGTGATAATATTGAAATGGAAGGAGTATCAGACCACTGTGAATCTACCAAGACCTGGCTGTCCCTCTAAACTTTCAGCTCATACAAGGAGAAGACTGATCAGAGATGCAGCCAAGAGCCCCATGATCACTCTTGATGAACTGCAGAGATCTACAGCTGAGGTGGGTGAGTCTGTCCATACGACAACAATCAGTCATATACTGCACAAATCTGGCCTTTATGGAAGAGTGGAAGAAGAATGCCATTTCTGAAAGATATCCATAAAAAGTGTCATTTAAAGTTTGCCACAAGCCACCTGGGAGACACACCAAACAAGTGGAAGAAGGTGCTCTGGTCAGATGAAACCAAAATCGAACTTTTTGGCAACAATGCAAAACGTAATGTTTGGCGTAAAAGTAACACAGCTCATCATCCTGAACAGACCATCCCCACTGTTAAACGTGGTGGTGGCAGCATCATAGTTTGGGCCTGCTTTTCTTCAGCAGGGACAGGGAAGATAGCTAAAATTGATGGGAAGATGGATGGAGCCAAATACAGGACCATTCTGGAAGAAAACCTGATGGAGTCTACAAAAGACCTGAGACTGGGATGGAGATTTGTCTTCCAACAAGACAATGACCCAAAACATAAAGCAAAATCTACAATGGAATGGTTCACAAATGGTTTGTCAAAGTCCAGACCTGAATCCAATCGAGAATCTGTGGAAAGAACTGAAAACTGCTGTTCACAAACGCTCTCCATCCAACCTCACTGAGCTCGAGCTGTTTTGCAAGGAGGAATGGGCAAAAATGTCAGTCTCTCGATGTAGAAAACTGATAGAGACATACCCCAAGCGACTTACAGCTGTAATCACAGCAAAAGGTGGTGCAACAAAGTATTAACTTAAGGGGGCTGAATAATTTTGCACGCCCAATTTTTCAGTTGTTCATTTGTTAAAAAAGTTTGAAATATCCAATAAATTTCGTTCCACTTCATGATTGTGTCCCACTTGTTGTTGATTCTTCACAAAAAATTACAGTTTCATATCTTTATGTTAGAAGCCTGAAATGTGGCAAAAGGTCAAAAAGTTCAAGGGAGCCGAATACTTCGCAAGGCACTGTAACTTGACCAATCTAACCAAGTTATACCACAGCCATGAATTATTACTTTTTAAAATCAGGCAGGTACTCAAACTAAAACTACTATTTTTGAAATATATATACATTTTTTATAAAGGTCAAAAGAAATTTACATTAAAACATATAGGTAAGTACCTGAACATAGGTATGTCAGTGAACCGGTTTGTTCACCCCCACAAGTGTTAAACCTAGTTAAGTTTAACAAATAGCCTTGACTCCTGGACACAGCCCAAAAGACTAACCTAAGAAATATCAACACATCTCATACAAATTCTAAATATTTCAGGGCAACACAAGATTTGCAACAGATTAATATTATGTCCAAATATTTTGTACTTGGTAACATATCCTTGTGTGTAATAAACCAGACTACTTATTACAACTGAGTAAAATGCTCTTTCTGATGAGTGTTTTGTGCAGCTGGTTAAGCTAGCAATTAGAGTGATGATGAGGCCTGTTCAGGACGTGTTGAGTCTCTTTAGGACCTCTTTAATCTGTTCAGTATGTGTTGAGTCTGTTCAGAATGTGTTGGGTCTCTTCAGGTTGTGTTGGGTCTGTTCAGGAAGTGTTGGGTCTATTCAGGAGAAGGTTGGGTCTGTTCAGGACATGTTGGGTCTGTTCAGGACATGTTGGGTCTGTTCAGGAAGTGTTGGGTCTGTTCAGGAAGTGTTGGGTCTGTTCAGGGCATGTTGGGTCTGTTCAGGACACGTTGGGTCTGTTCAGGACATATTGGGTCTGTTCAGGGTGTGTTGGTTTCATTCAGGACATGGTGGGTCTGTTCAGGAGAAGATTGGGTCTGTTCAGGACATGTTGGGTCTGTTCAGGACATCTTGGGTCTGTTCAGGACGTGTTGGGTCTGTTCAGGGTGTGTTGGGTCTGTTCAGGACATGTTGGGTCTGTTCAGGACATGTTGGGTCTTTTCAGGACATGTTGGGTCTGTTCAGGACATGTTGGGTCTGTTCAGGATGTGTTAAGTCTGTTCAGAACATGTTGGGTCTGTTCAGGATGTGTTAAGTCTGTTCAGAACATGTTGGGTCTGTTCAGGGTGTGTTGTGTCTGTTCAGGACATGTTTGGGAAAATGACAATGTGGTAATCAATTTCCACTCCATGGTAGCGTGTCAGTGAGCACCAGGCCCATCACAATGCAGGAGAGTCTTTTTCTCCGCTCTCCTTCTATCTTCCTCTCTACTCTCCTCTCTTCTTTGTCTCTCTCTCCCTCTCTCTCCGACTTTCCGTAAGGGCTTAATTTCAGAACCTGTCACAGGATACTTCATTTCCCTCTTTCTCTCTCTCGGGTGTTAGGTTGCTGCAAGAATTTCTGTCAGAGCGCATACAGATTTCTGATATCCTAGAGCCGAACTTTCCAGAGTAACACATGTGCATCCAGAATGCATGCTCCAAATGGATTAGCTGTCACGGGTTTCCCTTTGTGGTAGAGGATAGATCAGTGGATCCAGCCCCACTGACTCATTCCTCGTTTTCTGTATATCCCTATCTTTGTATTCAATCAATTTGTTTAAAACATTCCCTATTGGTCATTGGTTCTTGTACAGTACAGTATTTGTTACTGTTTGTGAAACTAGTACAAACTACCTCTAGACTTAGAGAAGTTAAGTCTAGAGGTTGTCATTCTTAATAGGTGAGCACCTTCATGCATATATTCTGTTTGCTTCCTTTAATGTATTTGTTTATTATTTTTTCATCACTACAGAGTTACACACTTGCCTCCTTCCTCCTGTCTCCTTCTCCCTGTCTCCTTCTTAACTAACCAATGACTACAAATAATAGTGTGTAAACAATGATTACAAATACTAAGACGTATTGTCTGCTCAAAAATTTTATTATTATTATTTTATACTAATACCAAAATAAAATACTTATTTTTTTATACTAATTATTATAATAATACAATTGACACCATTTACAGCACTGCCTAATCTATACTGTTAGTTTGTTCTCTAGTCTCATTTTATATCATATGATTCACTGTTTGACATTGTGTTTCATCGTTCACCTTATTATTACTGCATTGTTGGAGCCATGGTACAAGACGTTCACTGTCCGTGCAATAAAATGTATGTTTTTCTGTACATCTGTGAAATAAACTTGATGTTGATCCCCTTGCAGCCAAGCAGGGGTGGTTATATCTGGGGCCCATGTAAGAGTCTGCATGGACCCCACTGATATTACCATTAGTTTCATACAAGGGCCCCCTTCCTCTCCGGGCTCTCTGAATCATCATCAACTTTCCCCATTTAACAACCTCCTGGAGCCAAGTCTCAGCGTCATGTCACTGACAACCAAGTTCATGAGACTTTTAAATTGAGAAAGGCTTCATTTCCATTGGAAGCAAAATAACGCCATAACATCCACCACCATATTTTGTATGAGCTACATTTCTAAATATGCTTCTATTTTTCAACACAGCTCACAGTGGATGTGCATTACATCTGCCCATGGCAATGTATGACTGTAAACCCGAATGCAGAAAGTAAATTAATTTAATTTAGTTAAGAATACTTTCAACAGTTATATTAAATTACACATTTTAAGGGAGTTCAACAATTTATTTGCTTTTTGAGTTCATGAAACTTAATAATTTCAAATTAGTTTAATATGTGCGGCTTTATGAACAATATATTGTCCATAACAGATTAACAGTGTCTTGAAACTGCTTTCCCTAAATCGGTGTAATGTTTATCGTAGTCTCTCCTTGTACATTATGATTGGAAATGTGGTCAAAACGGTTAAAGGATGGCAAAACAGTGACTGTTAATTTCATGAACTCAAAAATTTTGAGGCAATCAGTTGTCTTAATTTTTTGGAGTTCTGCTTACTTTTCGGGTTACAGTGAAGCTATGTATAAACAAACACAATCATAGTTATTGTCTAATGATATTCATTTATACCAAATACTGTAGGTACAACAGGCACACACAGGATGCGACCGGCCCAACAAATTCTGGGCAATAATGAAAAAAGTTTGGAAACTGGAAGAGCCCATCAGGTTGAATAAAAGTTATGTAAAGCACTTTGGTCAGCCTAGTGGCTGTTGTAAACGTGCTATAGAAATAAAATAAACTTTAACTTGAATGAATAGTAAAATACAATAGTAAAAACAGCCCCATTACAATTGTATCCAAAACGTATTTTTTTTTAAAGCCAGAACTATTGCTAAAAAAATCTATAGGCATAATATGCGTTCATATGTAAATCATACATTAGTGTATATTAAAAGTGTAGTAATTATCCTATACAATTTGTTTGGAATGTGGTCCACATAGGCTACCTGGGTATGAGCTTGGCATGGTCCCCTAGTCGGGTCTGGAATTCTTCCCATGCCTGAGAAGATAATTCCCAGCTCTCGCTGTCCATGTTCCCGGCGTACACTTGCTCTGAGATCCCGTGGAAGCCGCTAATAAACTCCGCTAAATTGATCGACCCGTCTTGATCAATATCCAGTTTAGAGAAAATGTGTTCTCGTTCTGACGGAGGGACATGTAGCTCTGAGCAGATTTTTATAAACTCGTCTTTTTCAATTCGTCCAGATTTACCCACATCACAAGCGTTAAAGAGCAAACACAGACTCTCTCTGTCCATAGCCATGCCTGGTGACACGGTTTAGCCTGGAGTGGAAAGCTCCACCACACCAACCAGATACTGATCGAAACCCAGCAAACAATATTACGTTGTAACAACTCAGCCAAGGACAAGTATGAAATAACAAAAAACTTTAAATAAATTAAATTCCATTGAAATTCCTTTATTCCCACGATCTTTTCAAGTCCCCTCTAGACTGGGCTTTATCCAAATATTAATGTGCCATTTTAGGCGGAAGTCAAAAAAGGAGAAAAGGTGAATAATTTACAGGACGAATTCGACTGCCTTGGGCTACCCGTATTAACAGAGATGTGTTTCCCTAATGTTGTTTGTCTGGCATCGTCCTCTTTCCGCGGATCCTGTTCCGTGGGTGGGCTGTCCTGCCAGGTGAATCAGTAGGTTACGAGCATCGATTCTGACGCGGCTCAAGCTATTTCAGCAGTCTCTCTCGTGTCGGCTTCTCCAGAAAACAGTGAAAAAAACAAACAAGGACCGGGCGTCCGGCCAAGTGCAGTAATACGTGTTATCAATCGAATAAACTAAACACACCTAAACATTGTCAAGAAGCCGTCCGTTTCTATAGTGATAGTCTTGAAGATTAATGCACCATTATGTCTGGCTTATAGAAAATGTGAGAAACTTAACTAACAATTAATGATCATGTAAACACAAATCAGTGACAAATGTGTTCATTAACAGCTGAAAACATCTAAAACAAGTGGCATAACCTGGCCCAATTGAGACCACAAAACCTTACAAAGCAGATCCAAGGGCCCCTCAAAACACTGTTTTGCTGGGTGGGGAAGCGTTCCTCCTCTTTATATCACAGGCACAACACACACACACAGATCCAACCCGATACCCACACACCTACACACGCAAGCACACAGGCTGTATTTGCAAAGCCTTGAATTTGATTTGAGTCATGTTTTTGTGGTAAACGTGGAAGAGAGTATACAGTATCAGATACATTTAAATATCCAGAATTACATATTGTGGTGTTGCTAGTGAAATGACAGATCCAGGCACAGAAAACAAACAACCTACAGTAAATAATGTTGACATACATACAGTACAGTACGTATACACTGGGAGGTGAGCAGGTAAAATAATGGGATATGAGTTTATCCAACACATTAATTTCCATTCAATGTACATATTTACAGCTCCAGTATATGAATCTGTCTAGACACAGATACATCAGCAGGGGTTTAAAACAGTATAATTATCATAATTATTTATTTATAGAGCACATTTAAAAACAGTAAGACAATATGATCAAAAACAAGAGTTTCAATCGATATAATTATTAGTATAGTGAAGCTGTTTAGTAGACAGTCAAATTATCTACTGTATGTGGTTGTTTTTTATGACAATTATTAACCTGTACTGCTCACCTGCATTCCATGTAATAATAATAATAAAACAATGTATGGCAGCCCATAAGACTTTTTCCAGATTGTACACAATGTATCACAGTTTACACCTGGAGCAGTAAACCCAAACTAGATGGTGATGATAGACTCAAGATTTGATGTACTGTACAGAGCCCATAGAAATTGAATTATTAGAAAGGTTATTCCATATAAAATCAAATATTACAGAATGGTCAGCGCGGCAGCCATTTTTACGTGTACCATTCCAATGCAAAGGTCTAGCAGCCTACTTCGGCATTAAACTGATTTGCGTGTTGTCAACCATGACAACTAACAACAATCGCCATTTTGTTGTTTACTAATCGAATGACCACGCCAAGCAGCTCAATGGCCTTTCTATAGATTATATTTCTATGACAGAGCTGTGTCATGGTTGCCTAGGAGAGGGCCTGGTGGTGTGCCTTCCTGGTAACCATGGTGATGCTGTCCTCTCACCTAAAGTCTCAAGAGTGGAGGTGGTGGGACGTTTCCTAAAGTAAAACACCACCCCTCTGTGGTCCTGTCTGAATTCCAGGTTATTAGTACCAATTTCAACATAAAGAGTTTGTGTGTGTGTGTGTGTGTACTTTAGGTGTGTCAAGTTTGTGGGTATAGTTGTACAGTTGGGTTGATGTTTCTGATCTCCTTCTTAGTGGGAATGTAAGCACAGCCATACAGATGAAGTAGCTTCAACCTAGACAGACAGAGATAACGAGAGACAAGGAGAGATTTTTGATTTTATAAAAACCTTTACTGACTCACCAAAATGTTCATATAAACAGAATAGAATTGAATTGCAAAGATTCACCGATGGAGATACATTCCTACACCAACATTTATATTTCTTTCTTTTATTTATTTACACTGTTCAACTCATGTTCCCTAAAATGTTCAAACTAGCCCCCCCCCTAAACATTCCAGGGTATAAAACTGCCTTTACACCCCACAGAGAAAGGGAAGGAGGGAGGGAGGGAGAGTGATGGGTGAAGAGAAACAAGAAAGCCCTTTAAAAAAAATCCCATTTAATTGAAATGAGAAGTGAGAGTTATTAATAATCCCTTCTTAGAAGAGGTAATATTCCCTTTTTAGAAAAGGTAATATTCCCTTCTTAGGAAAGGTAAAGCTTTTCAAATCGTTGTTGATTATCTCTCAGATTCTATGGCTAATGATTACTGTGTTTACATGCATCCAGACCAAGTTCTCCCTGTGGAACCTAGGAACTGTTCCCCTCATAGGGTTCCCTGACCTACAGTAGCTTTCCCTCCCCAATCAGTCACAGTCACACCCTTGGTTGATGCGTGCGTGCGTGCATGCGTGCTTGTGTTTTACCGTCTGCAGTGCCTGCAGAGTTTGCGTACGGCTTCTGGGCTGATCTGGCAGGAGCTCAGTTTGACAGTGACGAGCTGAGTGCTGCAATAGTTTGCTAAGAGGTTTACCCTGTCAGACACACACATTCAACACGTTACACACAGCAACATACACACATTCAACAAGTTAACATTAGCAACAACATTTAGCTGGAAAAAACAGAAGTTACCAAACATTCAGAAGACTGGATTCTACTGGAAATAATATCTGCATCTCAGAAGTGGGTAAACTGCTTTTGAGTACTTTTGAATCCCTCCGTGAAGGAATACTGTTCAGGGTGCACTTAAGATTAGCGAATTGGTGTCCTGCAGACATTTTACATTAAACTATTTCTAATTTCTAAATGTTTTCATGGTCATAACAGTGCTCAACTGTAAAAGAGACATGGGTCTCAGTTGATTTCTCAATAATAAAAATACGGGGAGTTCCCGTTGATCATGTAGGCGAGAGGCAGGTGTAGGTGAAGTAGGCTCCCGATACTATCAAATACATTTCATACAAAACCTATATTTTCCCACTCTAAAAGCACAAGTTTTATTTTGTAAGACTTTTTTACTATTTTAAACACTGATGGCGGCCGAAAGTCGACGGAATAAGATTAAAACTACCCCTGCTACACCTGCGGTCTGTCCTGCCGCTTCTGACGGTAATGGCTCTGCTCCAACTGCCCGGTGACCTGGAAAATTTTTGCGCGGTTTTGATGTCTGAGCTGACAGCAGCTATCACCAGTCAGCTGAAAGCCGCTATTGACACTGCCCTGGCTCCCATCGCCGCCTCTTTAGAGGGGTTTACGGCGAAGTTAGAAGAGCAAGACCGCCGTATATTTGAGCTGGAACATTACCTTAATCTATATAGCAATAGCATCGCCTCGCTAGAAAAGACGGTTAAGGACCTAGCTATATCCAACAAGCAACTGACCAAAAAGATGGAGGACCTCGAGTCCCGCTCCCGCCGCTGCAATCTTCGTGTTGTCGGCATTCCAGATGGTGCCGAAGGTCAGGACCCTGTTGCATTTATGTCCAGTTTCTTCTCAGAGGTGTTGGGTCCTGATGTCTTTATGTCTAGTTTCTTCTCAGAGGTGTTGGGTCCTGATGTCTTTATGTCCAGTTTCTTCTCAGAGGTGTTGGGTCCTGATGTCTTTCCATCCCCACCAGTCCTGGACAGAGCTCATCGAATAGGCCCCAAACCATTGGATAACCAAGCCAACGGCAAACCACGGGTCTTTATAGTCTGCTTCCACTATTATACTGACAAGGAACGAGCCAGTCGCTGGGGGGCTGTCAATGGGCGTCAACTGTTTCATCGGGAGAGGAAAATCTACATCTTTCCGGACTATAATGCTAGCACTGCCAAGAAGAGGGCTGCTTTCTCCAATATGAGACGCAATCTACGCGAGAAGGAGGTGCAGTTCTCTCTTCGTTTTCCAGCCAATGTATTGACTTCACTGTAAAGAAGCTAAAATTTGACTGTCCAAATAAAGCCCAGAGATGGTTTGACGACCATTTCTTATCCAAATGAGTAATATCTGTGCGTGGGTGAGGGGATGCTTGTTTGTATTCGGCCTGTGAAACAGTTTTTTGTATTCTTGCTTTAACAGGCTTTTTAGCATAACATTCACCACCTAGCCACCTAGGGCTGGCTAATTAGCAAATCACAAATGGCTAGTTCAACACGCCTGTCGAGGCAGGCAGTAGGCTGACGCTGCTGAGTGTCTGTCCATTGTCAAATGTTCTCATTGGCTTATGGCGTTCATGTGAAATTAGGCTATTGGCTGACTGAAAAAGCTTTCTTAATGTTAATATGTAGTTTAGGATCTGTCAATAGGGTAAGATGGTTCATTTAAAGTTGAATTAATGTTACGTGCTTTGAGTTTCTTCTTTTTTCTTTTTCCTAATTGTTTGCTTGTTTCTAATTGATGGGAGAAAGTAGCCTACAATAGTTTGTGGGTCTATGTTTCCCTCTGAGCGCGCAGTCTGCCCTTAAGTTCTGACGATATACAAGCAACTGTTTTAGAAGTTGTGTTCTGATTGATTGCAATGTTTAGTGTTTTTACAATAACTATTATTTTCACTGGGTAATTTTTCATGTTTTCTACATTGTGGAGCCTCTCTGACCTTGAGAGGTAATCTGTTTGACTTGTTTAAATTCACTGGAGGAAGAGATGTGTTATTTGCCTGCAGTTTCCCTTAATTGGGTCCAGGTCACGTACTAGTGTTCCCTCTGCCATGTCAAGATATTTTTCTGATTTTATGGCCCAGCATGGATGTGTTGATCCCTGGAGATTTCATAACCCTCAATCCAGAGAATATTAATTTTTTTCCCAGGTCCACCATACATATTCCCGCATATATTATTTTTTGTAGATGGCTCTCTACTCCCAAGGGTAAAAAACTCTGAATATCTACCCATCGTCATTTCTGATCACGCACCCTTGGCCCTTGACATAAGCTGCTTTCCGACCAAGTAGTTACAGGAACGTAGTTATAGGAACAGTCCACTTCTAAACAGTTCTACTAACTACTCTCCCCCAAAACCGGTTTTGCTATTTGCATTCGCACTGGTCAAGTGGCCATAGTAACTGGTAGGAGGGATAAGGGCGTGACGCAAGCACCGCAACAAGTTTTATAGCGTTGTCACTAGACTTTAGTGTAGCGCTACATACAACATTTCACAGTTTAATGTTTGTAACACTGGGTGTATAATTGGAGATAAGTGTGTAAATCATCTTATGTATGCGGATGATCTGGTTGTTTTAGTGCTGGGTTCCTACCGCGGCTTGCTGTTCTTTCAGATTACGAGGCTGAAAATTTTACAATATTATAAAAATAATGTTGTGATGATAATGTCCTAATAACGGAGTTCGAACCGCGGCGTTTAAAAACTAAACTGGATTAATAGAAATTGAGTAGCTACTTAACACAGAAACACAAAAGACGAAGGCTCCAGCATGATATGTAGCATTATACACAACAGACAAACGAAGCGACCGGTGTAATTTATAAATTGGACCAATCAACGTGGACCTAGGAAAAGGGAAAATTGAAAGACCCTGCTCTGGAGTAGGAGCTAAAAAGGTTATAGGAACGGCGGTGCGAGGAACTAAATAATCCCGCAATTCCTTCTACCGGAAAGCAAGAAAAAAAGGGTTATAGGAACGTTATGTTCTAGGAACTGCAAAAATCCCTGCGGTCGGAAAGCGGCTATAATTATTTCCTCCCATTGTAAGAACCGCCCCCCTTGGAGACTCAATTCTCTACTTCTTTCTGATCCAGCCTTTTGTGACTTCATCTCTACATCTATTGACGATTTCCTTTGTTAGAACAAAACGGATGGAATATCTTACTCCTTACTATGGGAGACACTCAAAGCTTATCTCAGAGGGCAGATTATTTTGAGGAGTCTGTGTTTGAGGAGTCACTGAACTGGGCTCACTTCCCCCCACACTGAGACAAGCCTCAATATTCCTTCTCCTAAAAGAGGGGAAGGATCCCACTGCATGTGGTTCATACAGGCCCCTTATCCTTCTCAATGCCGATGTTAAGGTTTTGGCAAAGTTACTGTCATCTCGCATAGAGGGTGTTCTGCCCCGCATAATATCGGAGGAACAGACTGGCTTCATTAAAGGTCGTCATTCATTTTTCAACATTCAAACCCTGTTTAATATAATTTATTCCAAAGACATAAATAGACACCCTGAAGTAGTAATTTCATTGGATGCCGAGAAGGCTTTTGATAGAGTCGAATGGAAGTATCTTTTTGCCACATTGAGTAAGTTTGGGTTTGGAGATGCATTCATATCTTGGATACGCCTCTTGTATACATCGCCTCTAGCCTCTATTGACACTAATAACTTCAATTCTGACTATATCACTATGTCCCGTGGAACTTGCCAGGGTTGTCCACTTTCCCCTTTGCTTTTTGCTATAGCTATGGAGCCTCTCTCAATTGCACTCAGAACCTCACCCTCACTTGTAGGGATAACCCTTATGGGATCAGAACACAGATTTGCCTTGTATGCTAACGACTTTATATGTAACTGATCCTGTCTCCCACTTGCCTAAGATCTTGTCTCTATTGGAAACTTTCGGCTCTTTCTCTGGGTACAAGCTCAACCTGCAAAAAAGTGTATGTATGCCTTTAAATGCATCAGCGCTTCTACTTCAACAGTCTGATTTGCCATTCCAATTGAATCAGCTTGGTTTCAAATATTTACGAGTTAATTTTACTCGCTCACTCTCTTCCTTATTAGAGGAAAACTTCTCTCCTCTTCTTTCCCATATGAAGACTACATTTCAGAAATGGCGGAGCTTACCCATGTCTATGCTTGGAAGAGTTATTGCTTTTAAAATGAATATACTGCCAAAATGTCTTTACTTATTTCAATCCATCCCCCTATTTTTACCCAAATCATATTTTAAATATATTGATCAGGCTCTCATCTCTTCTATATGGGGAGGGAAGACTCCCAGAGTTAGGAATTCCCTGCTACTGGAATGTACACTCAGCGGAGGGCTGTCTTTGCTAGTTTTATGTATTACTACTGGGCAGCCAACATCCAGAAGTTTTTGTACTGGTTAGATGCCCCACAGACTTTGTGGTGCCAACTTAAGGCTAGGTCTTGTGTGTCGTCCTCGCTCCCTGCTCTCTTGTTTTCTTCCATCCCCCTATCGCCTTCTCGCTACACAGACAACCCTGTTGTCTGTAATTCTCTTAAAATATGGTATAAATTCAGGAGTCACTTTCAGTCATGTTCTGTCTCTACTTTAATGCCCATCTGCAGCAATCATCTTTTTCCTCCTTCTCAGGTAGATCCCGTCTCTCGTCTCTGGGAGAGAAATGGCATAGTGAGCTTCAGGGACCTATTCATAGACAATGTATTTGCCAGCTTCTTAGACTTATCCACCTCTCAACTTACCCGTAACTCATTTATTCAGGTATTTCCAGGCTAGGCACTGTGTTTCCAACACTTTTCCCGACTTTCCCTCCCCACCGCCAAGGCAACCATGGGAAGAGTTATTTCGACATAAACCACATCTAAAATCTTTCATTTCAAAACTGTATCAAAGTATTTTGTCATTTGATATGCAGACTAGCTCTAAAACCTCGGCTGCATGGGAGACTGAACTGGGAGCAGAATTCAGAGATGTTTTTTGGGAGAGAGCCATAAAGAGGATACGTACTTCTTCGTCATGTGCGCATCTGATAATCTAAATTATCAGAAATATTCCCAGAGGTTGATGACACCTGTGTCAAGTGTGGAGCAACTCCCTGTCATCTTAGCCATATGTTTGCCCTTTGTCCAAACTTGGAACATTTTTTAAATTCTATCTTCAATAACCTTTCAGACATTCTTCAAGTCCAATTAGAACCATGCCCCCTACTAGCTATTTTTAGTACTACACTACTCCCACAGCTCCTGAATAGAAGACAAGCAGATGTAGTTGCCTTTGCTACTCTGATGGCAAGACGTAGGATTCTATTCTCCTGGAAATCCTCAGAGTCTCCTTCTGTTTCCCTATGGCTGAAGGACCTTATTTTCTTTCTAAAATTAGAGAAGGTAAAATTATAATATAAATATCTTTTTTAAA
Source organism: Umbra pygmaea (assembly GCA_016801145.1). NCBI lineage: Eukaryota > Metazoa > Chordata > Actinopteri > Esociformes > Umbridae > Umbra > Umbra pygmaea. Next base: position 13,298 of record JACXGM010006685.1, on the reverse strand, counting down.
TGCTGGAACCCTTTGATTACTTATTTCAAAGAGCAACAAACACTTCCTTGATTAGGGTCTGCACTCACCCACAATCACTTTTTACCCCGTTGTTTTTATTTTATTTTTATTTTTTACTTATTTATTTTGATGTTCACTTTTGTTCAATTTGTTTCTCAGTTGATGTGTATGTATGTGCATGTGTGTGTATGTGGGATTGGGGGTGGTGTGGTCTTGGGAGGCGGATTCTTTCTCTCATTCTCATATGTGTTACTTTGCCATTGTAAAATGTTTGGAAATATTGTGTGGCCTCATAATCATGAGGATAATAAAAAACTTGAATAAAAAACAAAAGTACACCACAGTGTTACCTACCCTCTGGTCCCTGTTGCCGTGGAGCTAAGGTCGAGGTGCTGTAGACATCTACAGGCCACAGCTACAGCCTTCACACCTGAATCACTCACCTCACTGCAGCCACTCACATCCAGCAACCTGACACACACACACACACAAACACACACACACACAAAAATAAACGCACACTCAAGGAAACGTGAGTGGGTGAATGGCTAACTGGCTAGAAGGCTGGCTGACTGTGTGCATACAGAGTAGTGTACCTGATGTTAGGGGGGTGATAGTTACCTGATTTTGGGGGCGTGGCTGCTGATCTTGTACATGCTCAGGTCAGTGACCCCAGGGCAAAAGCTAAGGGTCAGACCCTGGAGCTCAGGGCACTGCAGGAGGACCTGGTGAACTGTTTCATCACTCACCTACATGGTACAGGTGGGGATGAACATCAAAACAAACATGCCCCCAATGTACACACAGGCATACATACTGCATACTCCAACACACAGGAGCTCACCGCGTTCAACCCGGTCAGGTTGAGGACGCGGAGGCGTTTGAGTCGGGATGTCACCAGGGTCAGACAGACGTGAGTGACCTTAGGCACCTGGCCGACATTCAGGGCCTCCAGACCAGGACACAACTCTGACAATTTGTCCACACAGGATGTACTGACGGAGAGGCACCCAAACATTTCTAACCTGCACAGGCTGGAATAGACACACACATGCAGCACATGAATGACACTAACATGGCAAACCTCTGGAACATCTTCTTCAATGTTCAATGTCCATGTTTGCTAAGCAGATCACAGGCTTTCAGTTAGACCAAAGGCTACTAAGCTTTAGGGGCATGGGGAGCTGTAAGCACATATCAGTTTTCCTTACTTAAGCATCTTCTGAGGGCAGAAATATTATGATTGGTTCAGGCGAATACCCAATCAAAACAGAGAGGAGGCGGGAGTTAAGGAACATTTCAGTATTGTTTGTGCTTGTGGACTTTCCTCTTCAATTCAGACCACAAGTAAACCTAACTTTAATCATAACCTTAACCTAAACTTAACCTAACCCTAACCGTAACCTTTTACTATCCATAAAATTTGCAGCTAATATGCAGTTAGTTATATTTGATGAGCTAATATTATTAAAAAGTAAGACATTTTAAAATGCTTCCAATGGCAGCTTGGGATTTGATCTGGCAACCTTATGGCTTCTAGTCAGATGCTTTAACCACAAGGTTAACTGCTGGCTTCCACAAGGCTAACTGCTGGCTAGCCATCTGACAGCATTTCCGTTCAGTTTACAATGTTCCTGAACACCCGCCTCCTCTCTGCTTCCTCTCCATTATGATTGGATATTTGAATGAACCAATTATAAACTTACTGCCCTCAGAACATGTTTCAGTAAGGAAAACTGGTATGTGCAAACTTAATGGAGGAACCCAAAGGTTCAATGGATGCTGAAATGTGTATGAAGAGGTACTTACAAAGCAGCATGGTTTATACACACACTCACCTTTCTCTGTTTTTTCTGACTAGGGCGATCAAGGCTTCATCTGTAACTTGGCATCCATTGACAACAACAGTTTTTAGTCTGCAAACAGAGTCATAAGCCATGTTATTTCATGTTTCTAATTCTGAACCATATTACATTATGCAGACTTGCGTCTTCGGTTTATGCAACCTTGTCCTCTCTAGGCTACAGACGGATCTGGGAAAAATAATCCCCTCCAGGAGACCTCTTAGTGACATGGCTGGCTCTGATAAACTATCCTTCTCGGTCAAGGCGTTAACTACATAGGCCGACTCCCAGAAGCTATTCCAGTCAGTAAAATAAACGTGTTGAATCCAACTTTTCCATTGTTTACGGAATTCCCTCTTTATCTCCCGAAAAGGATGAAGCTTTCAGCAATGATTATAGGCTCTTATGTGTTGCGTCATGTCAATTACAGTACGCCAAATGGCTCACAGCTCTGTGACAAACTAGCGAACCTTCATAAGATAGAACCAATGTCTTTGCCAGCGGCTGGGTAGACCCCCTAATCTAGTGTGATGTCAGCAGACCTTTCATCTAGAATAGAGACTCAAACGCATTAGTAATGTCTGAGTGTGTGTAGCTTACTGGCACTACGGCCTACCCAGAGCAGGTGTCAGTAGGTTACTGGCACTACGGCCTACCCAGAGCAGGTGTCAGTAGGTTACTGGCACTACGGCCTACCCAGAGCAGGTGTCAGTTAGAGCTTTGATGCCTCTGTCTGTTGCTCCACTCCAACTGACATCCACACTGGTAAGGTGTTCACAGATTTGACCAATCAGAATCAGCACCCGGTCACCATGGAGACCAGGCCCACTGCAGCTTGTCACACTCAGCTCCTGTAGCCAATAACACAAAAATAACAACAGCAAATAAAATCAACAACAACACATTGACATGCCAGAGTATAAGTACAAATGATCACGATGGAAATGACATGTAAGGTAGATTTGAAAACATCGATTTTGTTTATTTTTTTTCGCAAATATATTCAGTAGGCACTTCTCTTAGCTAATTGTCCCTGAGTTAATACTATAGCAATGTACTTCTATACTTATTCATATTTTTTGCTTTATTTTATTAAAACAGGTAGTTATATATAATTTATACAGTATATACGTACATACTCTATATAATATTGTATATGCTTTATTGGATTTGATAAGCTTTTCATTATTATTATTATTGATTTTCTTTGTTTTGATGTAATTGTTTATCCCTTTGAATTAATGTGTGTCCCCTGGTTAAGAAAAAATAGAAAATAAAGTAAAAATATATATTATTTATATGATTATTCTGATGACAGGAAGACTCTACCTCCAGAGAGGCACAAGTTAGTTTGAAAAACTCTTCAAGCCCAGCAGTGGTGATTGACAGCCCACTGCACCTATACATATTCAGGCTTCGGGGATGATGTCTGCCCACGCCGTACAGCCATTTGTCAGTTAGAGATGAGCAGTTTTCCACTTGCACATCTTTCCCTGAAGAGAAATACAGTTTGAAAATGTTTAGTTTTTTAACTGTTATTACAGCTCATGGAATAACTGTGTCAGTATTTGTGTGTGTGTGTGCGTGTGTGTGTGTGTGTGTGCGCATAGCTTTGGAAGTCTGTTTGTCCAGGGAGTGGTACCAGGAAAAGCTTTTACGTCATGAGAACACAACATGTGGCATAGAACACAAGAGGACAAACACACACACAACACCTCAGACTTACAGAGAGTGTGGTCGGTGGCGAGTCGGAGCAGTCGGAGGCAGACCTGGGCAACAGTAGACAGGTCTCTGTGTGGCAGTAGAGTCAGAATGGATACCCATATCTCATCAGGCAGACACAGCCACTTCACACTGCCCCCTACTGGCTGGGCCAGAGAGTGAATACTATGGATTACTTCACGCCACCAGAATAAAACACTTAAAGCTGCATTCTGTTACGTTCCATTCATTTGACCTGTTGGGCCGAATTTTCCATAAATTATTTTGATTATTTTGTACATATATATGTTTTTACAGAACACAGGAATAATACAAGGACAATATAACCAATTTCTGAAAAGAAACGTTATTATTTTGTCGATAATATGCATTTGTTGCTAGTTTTTAGCATTTTGCTATTCTATTTTATTTATTTATTTTGCATTATTTAAGTTGACATGTAGGTTTAATAATCCTTGACTAGTGTTTTTAATTATGTTTTTCATATTAGTACTGTAAGTCTAATACAATTAATACAACAGAAAAGTGTTCATTCTGTTACCTTAGGATGTATAGTATATAGTTAAAAGTGTTCAAACTAGAGTACATACAACCCCACTTCCAAAAAAGTTGGGACAGTATGGAAAATGCAAAAAACTGAGAAATTTGAAAACTCTATTCACCCTGTACTATAGTGAAAACATTATTAACACATTATGTGATGTTTTACTCTGTGAATAAAAAATATATATACACCCATTTCAAATCTGATGACTTGAAATGAGTGTATATATTTGAATATTTGTACCTAATAAGTAACTCCATGTTGCCTTGCACCTTGTCTTGGCCAGGTCGCGAGTGCAAACATGAAGTTGTTCTCAAGCGGCTTACCTGTTTAAATAAAATGTGGAATAAAAGAAAATAAAAAAGATATAAAACAACTGGTCTCTTTTTCCAGCAAAGTCATTGCAGTTTGCAGAAAAAATAGTTTGTGTGTCCATGACCTTTTCATTTTAATCCTGAAACAGTCTTATGATACCAAAACAAATTTAATTTCATACCAAAACATTGCGTTTCATAAAAAGCAACCTTGAACTAATATGAACTCAGTTCTTCGACCTTAAATGCACTGCATTTTGTATTCTTGTATAACATGTATAAATGACTTATTAGGTACTAGTCTGAGATAATGTAAAGACCTTAATCTGAAATTGAATGTCAAATGTTAATTCTTAAGTTTAACATTACAATGAATGCATATGCATCAGATGACTCAGTGGTTAGGCAAGGCAAGGCAAGGCAAGGCAAGGCAAGTTTATTTATATAGCACATTTCATACACAATGGCAATTCAATGTGCTTTACATAAACAGGAAAACACAAACATTTAAAACAGATAAAATTAAAGCATTTTAAATAAAAGTGAAAAACAGTTAGAAAAATAGTACAGTTTAAGAAATAAAAGAGATTGAACGAACATATAAAATATAGTGCAATCAGTTCGGACATAGCACAGAGTTCATTCAGTAAAAGCGTAGCTAAACAGATGTGTTTTGAGTCTGGATTTAAAGGTGACAACTGTTGGAGCACATCTGATTTCCTCTGGGAGCTGGTTCCAGCTGCGGCTGGCATAGTAGCTAAAAGCAGATTCTCCGCGTTTTGTCTGAATCCTTGGTATCTCTAGCTGATGTAATCCTGATAAACTGAGTGGTCTGTTGGGTTTATATTCAATGAGCATATCTGCAATGTATTTAGGTCCTAGGCCATTGAGTGATTTATATACCAGTAATAATACTTTAAAGTCTATCCTGAATGTGACTGGGAGCCAGTGTAGAGACCTGAGAACTGGTGTGATATGGTCATATTGCCTGGTTCTGCTTAGAATCCTGGCCGCAGCATTCTGTATGAGCTGTAGCTGTCTTATGGTTTTTTTGGGAAGACCAGTGAGGAGGCCATTACAATAATCCACCCTGCTGGTGATGAAAGCATGAACAAGTTTCTGTAAGTCTTGTCTGGAAACAAAGCATCTAATTCTTGAGATATTTTTAAGATGATAATATGCTGATTTAGTTATTGCTTTAACATGATTACTGAAGCTAAGGTCTGACTCCAGAATCACACCAAGATTCCGGACTTGATCTTTAGTTGTTTGACCCCTAGCATCAAGGTATGCGTTCACCTTGAGAACTTCATCTTTGTTCCCAAATGCAATGACTTCGGTTTTCTCTTTGTTTAACTAAAGAAAGTTTTGGCACATCCAATTGTTAATTTCATCAATGCATTGGCATAGGGAGTCAATGGGGCTATAGTCGTTAGGCGATAGGGCTAAGTAGATCTGGGTGTCGTCTGCATAGCTGTGGTAAGTAATTTGTTTCTTTCTCATTATTTGGCTCAGTGGGAGCATATACAGGTTGAAAAGGAGTGGCGCGAGAATTGAGCCTTGTGGGACTCCACATGTCATGGGTGTCCACTCGGACTTATGTTTGTCTATACTCACATAGTAACCTCTCGCTTCTAGGTATGACCTGAACCATTTTAGGACCATCC
>JACXGM010006684.1:0-32266 GCA_016801145.1 Umbra pygmaea | reverse complement strand
GTCCTTTTCACAAAGCCTCTTCAGACAAGGTTATACTTACCAAATTTACGTTGATTGCACCTGTTACTGTTACACGTAATTCTACTGCACTTGCTGTCCGCCTTCTTTTGGCCAATTACCTTCAAAGTTCAACGAACGAACGTATAAGAAAAAAGTCCTAGCTAGGTAGGCTAGAATATATTTTTTCACTCCAGAAGCGTGCGCACACAGCCACGCTGTCACTTTACGTCCAACTGACCAATAGTGCTACTAGATACGCCCTCCATTACCCCGCCCCTCACTCCCCACAAAGTTTGCAACATTTGTGTCACAACGCAAAGCCAGAAAAAATATTGCAAACCTTGATGCCCTCTTTAAAACCGCCCCCCCACTGGATCGCAAAGCCAGAAATAATATCGCAAAGCCAAAAAATATTATTGCAAAGTTCAAAAGACAAATTTGCAAAGAAGGAATATCAAATACTTGCAACTGAAAGCTAAAAATAAATTTAAATATTTAAAAAATTAAAAATGTTTGCCCTGCAATAAATAAAATAAATTTATTTTTTTGCATTGCTCATAATATTTTTTTTGCGATTTAATATATTTGTTTGCAATTTTATATTTTTATTTGCGATATTCACAACTTTTTTTGCAGTTTTTAAAATTCCTTTGCAATTCCTTTTGACCCAAAAGTAATCCCATATTTAGCTCCATAGACTCCCATTCATTTTGCACTTGCCCGTGATCACCCCCAGTGGAACTCTGGTGGAACTGCAACCAAATTCGGCAATGGTGCACAGGAGGTGAACAGGCTCTTCGTAGACGAGACGGGTCTGTCTGCGGACTGCAAGAGAGGGCCGTAATTTGAAGGGGGTGTATTGTGAAGTCGGGCGTAACTTGAAGTTGTCCAAATCCTTGCTGTAAATTCGATCTTACCTAAACACTTACCCTAACCTTAACCACTCAGAAACCTTGCTGTTAATTTGATCTAAGCCTTACCCAAACCCTTACCCTGACCTTAACCACTCAGAAACCTTGCTGTTAACTCCATGTAACATGTGTTGTGTGTACGCTGTTTACTGTTCTCGCGGTAATTTTGGAAGTAGGCATAACATGAAGTCTTGCAGGCGTAACTTGAAGTCTTGCGGTCCAGTCCGCAGACATATACTATTGCCGTAGACAGGCTCTGAATACAACTCACAGAGGTTTGGTGGCTTAGAAAGGACATTACTAGTAAAGTCACATTTCTGAATAGCGCTCCTAGCGCCACACCAATACATTACATCTCCCCCTCTTCAGAGAAGGACAAACTGAAACTATTGACAATGTGACAGCATTCAATTACTAGGTAAACATTAGCTTATGTCAGTGGTTCTTAATCCTTGTCCTGAGGACCCACATCCATTCCATGTATTAGATGTATCCTAGAACTAGCACACCTGAACCAACACCTGAATCACACCTGATGGCTTTGGGTCCCCAGGACAAGAATTAAGAACCACTGGCTTATGTAAATTCACAAACCTAAATTATTCCACCACTTCAAACATTATATTGGCACAATAATAGTGCAAAGAAAGTGTGTAACTTAACTTCTTCTAAAGCTGCTAAAACTCAGCTTTACTTAAAGTAAATCACAGTACGTGTTCAATTACTTTCTGAACTTAATATCAGTAGTTACAAATCCAGTCTTTGAGGTGGTTTTACCACTCTCCCTGATTTGGCAGTGTATGGCCCGGAAGGATGAACTTCGCCAGTGTCCAGAAGATATTCAACAGGTGACAGTGACACTTCACCAGGGGAGTACTCCTCTTGGCTGGATGCAGCCTAAGCTGGTTCAGCCCAGGGCTCATCAATTGAGGGGTGATGTGACTGAATTTATACTGCCATGCTTTTGCGCAGATGCTGGCTGTTACGGCAAAGTTCTGTGCCGCCTCAGTCCACAATGTATGATGTTGGTGCACAGTGTTTCTGAACAACAACTGTCGGGGACCACCTTGATCTCCCAGGGCACCATTCCACTCTGATCTCTTCTCCAGGCTTTAGTGGAAGATGTTGTTTTGATGCTCTGCTGCTGTCATTAATACTTCTGGATGATTTAGACCTGTCTAGCAGATACTTTTTTTTCTGTGAGTCATAGGACTTTGAGATGAGCAGCTGTTGAGCTGCAGGCAGTTTTTTTTTCTGTGCCTTCTACCATTAGTAATTGTGCAGGGTACAAGCCTACAGACTAAAGTGGGTTGTTCTGTAGTCAGGCTGTGCTGGGTGTTTGTCTTGAGCTTTGTACCACAGTCTTTTGGAGTAGTAGTCCACTAGCACTGCATAATGTTTTCCCACCCACTCGAAAATGTCATAGGCCACCTGCTCAAAAGGAAGTTCTGGAGTTACTGTTGGTTTAAGTGGTAGTCTCGGAAGTCTGTTTTGGAACTCTGCACACTTACCACAGTTTCTCACTATGTCCTCTATTTCAGCACTCATACCTAGCCAGTAGTGCACTACGCACGCTCTCTGCTTGCTCTTCACCATCCCCAGGAAGGACTGATGTATGAGCTCCAGCATGCGGTGCCTCATGGTTGGTGGCACTACTAAACGTATTCCTTTGTACACCACTCCATCACACCCTGTTAACTGGCTCCTTGAATCCCAGTGTAACTGAGCAAAAGGAACTTCTCTCCTGTGCTCTAGCCATCCCTGTTGGATTATGTGCGTTAGGACGTTTAGCACTTTACTTGTGCATTCTTGCAGCTCGTTGTACTTTTCCTCACTCACTGCTACATAGTTACCACATATGGCACCTGGCTCATGTTCTCTCATGAGTCTCAGGTTGTAGCTTGTGGCTCTCTCAACAGCTTTGCACAGAATTACATCATGTGCTTTCACAACAGGTGCTGCAATCAGAATGTCATCCATGATGGCTGTGGCAACTGTTACTCCTTCCAACATGCCATCCAAAATGAACTGAAAAATCTCAAGGGCACATTTAACTCCAATTGGTAGCCTGAGTCACCTGAATCTGCCAACTGGTGTGTTGACGATGAGTCATCGTCTAGCTCTATCTAGAGACCAGATTTGGCATCCAGGACAGAAAATACTTTGGCGCCTGGCATGGAGGACACAACTTCCTCAACTGTGTGCATGGGGTAGTCTCTCTATTGATTACCTTATTCAAATCACTAGGACCTATGCAAATCCTCACATTTCCTCTGTGAGACAGTGACCATGGAGCTGACCCATTTAGTGGGCTGTTCGACTTTGGTGATGTAGCCGTTTCCTGTAATTTCCTTTAGTTTCTCTATGATCTTCCCTTTGATCAAAGCAGGTTGCCTGCACACAGGGTGCACAACACCTTTAGCATTTGGCTATATTTTTATGGTATATTTTGCTGGCAGTGTCCCTGTAGTATGTTCCAGTTCCAGAAAGTCACTTAGACTATCAGACCTACGGCTCCTGCTGTGGTTCCACTGAGCAAACTTTCTTGTGCTCAGCATCAGTTTTAAGCTGGTGGTTGGAGTAGGTGTGTAGCAGTGTTTTGGAGCATTTTAGCTTACCTGTGTGGAAGAGCCGCTGATAACTGTTCAGTCTCAAAGTGTTGCATTTAGCACCAGTGTCTATCCTGAATGTTACCTGCTGTGACAGTATGGTGACACACACTGTCCAATTGTCATCAGTTGATGAGTCTGCAGCATAGACTGGAGAAAAAACTTGTTTGAGATGTACTAGTAGTAATGGACTCACCACTCACTCACTGCTTAGCTTGCAGCCCCAACAGCGGTCCATCAAAGACTAATGTGGCATGACTTCTAAAATCTGTCAAACTCTTTATACAAGTCAGTGGCCTCCCAGTCAATTCTCTGGTATTCAAACTGCAGAGTAGCCATAACTGCACTTGTTTATAAGTCTGTATTTTGACAGAGTTCTGACACCATGTAACAAATAATAATGATACATTATATTTATATAGCTCTTTTCTAAGACCCGAAGACGCTTTACACAATAGAATATATAACTAGCAAAAACAAAAATAACAAAAACAAAGATGGGGGTCAAACACAAGACAGGTCAGAGGCTAGGGGTAGGCTTGTTTGAACAGATGCGGCTTGAGGCGGTGGATGATGATGGTAATGGATTCAGAAAGTCCAGTTTAAAGTGACTGAGGATCTGACCAAGGGGAAGGATGTAAATAATAAAGAGCAAGGGACCAAGAACCCTGGGGGACACCCTGTGTAACTGTAGATGAATCAGAAATATAAATATTTAGGGAAATGTGGTGAGTATGATTTGTGAGGTATGAGTGTAGCCAAGAGAGTGTAATTCCCTCAGTCCTTTGAGCCTGGTGAGGAGGATCTTGTCTCTGCTGATGGCTTACTGTGTAAAAGTCAGCACTCAGGTCCAGCAGAATAAGGATGTTGAGGGCACCAGCATCAGCAGAGACAATGAGGTTTTTGATGACTTTGAGGAGAGCAGTTTCAGTGCTGTGCAGTGGTCAGAAGCCAGATTGGAAAGGCTCAAATAGGCATTTTCTGAGGAGGTGACATTGAAGTTGGGTGGCAACAGTCTTTTCTAGGGTTTTCGCAAAAAACAGGAGATTGGAGATGGGGTAGAAGTTGCTGAGGTGGGTAGAGTCCAGGCCGGGTTTCTCTAAAATGGGAATGACAACAGCATGTTTATATTTGGGACATAGCGATTTACTATTTCAGTGATGTATGGACAGAGTGCAGGAAGTCAGGCTTTGATGAGAGTGGCAGGGAGGGGGTGCAGGTAGTTGTTTTTGATGATGCAATATGTTTTGTGATATATGATGAGTCATCTGGGGTGAACGTACTCAGTAGGGTTTGGATAAGAAGAGAGGGTAGGTAATTAAAAGTGGAAGAAGGAACTGTGGGGGATGGGTTAGCCAAGGATACATGAATGTGTGTAATCTTGTCCTTAAAAAATTGAAGCAAAGATTTCGCAAGCACAGGAGGGCTCACACTGGAGGATGTGGAGGGCTCACTCTGATGTCAAAGTAGTTTATTGACAGTGTAAACCAGAGTCTGAGAGTTTGTGGTGGAGATTTTGATGGTGTCAAAGATGAGAGGTTCTGGCAGCATGGAGAGCATCTCTGTACATGGAGAGGTGACGCTTATAGGCTTCAACAGTAAGGCCTGTTCTAGTCCAACATTCTAGGCGGTGGCATTCTTGCTTCATGGCACAGAGCTCAGATGTAAACCAGGGTGAAGAGGAAGAGAAGATTTATTTTTTCAGAGTAGTGTTGAACTGATTGGTAAGGTCATCAGCTAGGCAAGGGGTAAGGTCCAGGGGAAGGGCAGAGCAGATTACATCTGAAAGTGTCAAGGGATTGACAGCTTTTAGATTGTAAAAGGAGATGAGTCATTTGTTAGTATTGTGGTGTATGTTTCAGGAGAAAGTAAAATTCAGGATGTTATGGTCAAGATAAGGGGAACAGTGACGGGGAGATTTGGCTAATGTTGAGGCCAACAGAGCAGATGAGGTCAAGAATGTAGCCCTTGATGTGGGTTGGGAAGTTAACATTCCCCCATAAAGCAGCCCTGCAATAACATCAGAGGTGAGTTTGGAGCTTGCAGAGTCAACGTGAATGTTGATGTCGCCAAGCAGCAGAAGGCGAGAGGAAAATGATACTACTATGGTGAGAAGCTCAGCTAAGTCAGTGAGAAATTATTCATTGTTTTTAGGAGGACGGTAAAGTAAAATAATGGTGAGGAAACAGGCAGATTTAAATGTGATATATTCAAATGAGAGAAATAAAGGAAGAAACTGCTCAGTTATTATAAATTTGGATTTGTGCAAAACAACAAGGCCACCACCACGGCCAGCAAGGCGCGGTTGGCACAGGTAGCAACAACCAGGGGGAGTAGCAAGATTTAAGGACAGAAAATCATCTGGTTGTCGCCAGGTTTCAGATAGGAAGAGAAAGTCCAGGATATTGTCCAATAAGAGTTCATGAAGGAGAAGAGATTTATTGTTCAAAGAACGAGTATGTAAGAGAGCAGGATTGGTAGTGCGACAAGTTAAGGTTGGGGAAAGTGGTAGGTTGGAGGGTACCGAGACAGCTCAAATCAACAGGAGGAAGGATATGAAGGATATGAGCCGGAGGAAGGATATGAATGGACACGGGTGTAGGACCAGAGAGATTATGTTTGTGCTACCCTTTCCATTGACAGCCCATTTGCGACGACAGCCCCAATGAATGTAGTGAGCCGGCTTGCTTAGTTACTACCGAAGAAAGGTGATAGTTGTTATTAATAGTTTCCAGAATGCAGGGAGAGTAAAGTTTATTGAAGGTAAAAACAGCAGGAGAGAACCATAGGCTAAGTGTTGTCAGGCGGGGCATTGAGAGCAGAGTGGGCAGGTACATGGCGATGAGATTTATTAGCATTACCATACAGTAAATCCAGACCAGGACAGCCCATCCCAGCTTACACCTGCCAGCACCAAGGCAATGTGCAAACTTAATCAATGTAAGAGATATCTGGGGCACTGTGGTGGCAAACGGGAGGTGACGAGGATGCCAACACAAGAGCCAAAGAGAGAATTCCTTCAGGAGAGAGGCTGTGGAATTAGCTGGTAAGCAGGCAGCGGATTGGGGAGGGTCCTACAGTGTGGTAGAGCAGGAGGGAAGTCCAATGGAGCAACTCCACAGGGAGAAAAAAGTTTTATCCTTACATTAGCGCACCGCAGCTGTATAGCAATGTGTCGCAGGTTGGGAGACAGACTACATCCAAAACACTGCTAGCTAGCTATGTTCTTGCACACTTCACACATACAAGCCATTGTGTAGAAAAACAACAAACAAAACAGTTTTCCAAACAATAACAAAATTATTGTTGCGGGGAGAAGCAGCAGTCAACAGATACTGTCCTTGGTGAGAACAACCGAGTAGTGCCCTACAGTAGTTAGTTGCAGGTTTTGTCAACTAGGTGCTTTGGCGTTGGCTTGACAGGTTAACGTACCCTGGTTCAGGGACTGAGACGTGAACTTCTCGCAGCATTGCTTTATTCGGCCTCTTTCAACTTCAGTCAATAACAATAAAACTCACAGTACGGTGGCTTAAGAATGGACATTACTAGTAAAGTCACATTTCTGAATAGTGGTCCTAGCGCCACACCAATATATTACACCAACCAAAATCATCAATTGATTAAATAAAAAATCAGTGTCCTCCAAATCAAGGTTTCACCATCAATGGCATCCTAAAGATTATTGTAAAATGCAGTCTTCTAAATTCATACTTAAATAGTTTCCAAACACAACATACCATTGGTCTATCAATGATATTCTCAATCTGATTTCCTCCCTGATTATGAATACATTATTGATGTAGTTTGAATTTAGAAAAATAATTCTACATTTAGTTTTTTACAATTTGATTAGCAGACTAAAAGCAGGAAGTAGGGTGTGAGTTGCCTCCTCGGCAGACTTACACGTTACTTACTTTTATTATACAAAATAAGAGGAAATCATGTTGTATGATGCTTGGGACCCGTCACTATTATTCCTATTCTTTTGTGCTAAAAAATATTTTTGATGTTGGATTACCCCTTTATAATGTTGATTCATTTAAATATCTTGGCCTATGGATTGATTCTGAACTTACGTTTAAGCCCCACATTGACTATATCGTACCCTGGAAATCCAGAGTTCTCGCGAGAGCACAATTTGAATTTGCTCAGCAAGTTACTCTGGCACCGAGTAATTCTGTTCATTAACTATGCCCTTGTAGCCGAGCTGCACCAATCACATCGGTGTATCTGATATAGGCGTGCCAGAGGCGTATTAAACAGATGACGACACGACAGCTCTGCAACCTCGAAGTCATTAGTAAACATTGTAAGATCGCTATGGATTAACACCAGTTGTTTAAAACGACTTTGGCCACTACAATGAAGGAGTTAGACTTGGCTTTTTGTCTAAAAGAGGAAAAGAAGACGGCGCTCGAATCGTTCCTTTTTTATAAAAGGACGTTTTTGCTGTTTTGCGACCTGATACGGCAAGAGTTTTATTTACCAGTTAGCTCCGCCATAGGGTTAGTGAAAACCCACTGGCGATTGGTCGTAGTGTTATCCAATTGCGTACAGTGAGATTTTCAAATGCACGATTGGTGTTGCCCCTCGAGTTGAGTCATTTACATTACTCGATCCCAGACCCTTAATCGTTCAGGATTTGGGTCTGGATTTTTCCAGGCTAACTATATCGCTAATAGAACATATTTTTGCTTGCGCTTACTTTATAGCTCAATCAATTTTTTTACACTTCAAGTTAGGAAACAAATTGTTTCTCAATTGATATGACCTGTTATCGATTATGCTGATATTGTTTACCAAAATACCTATGATACTTATCTCAAACCTCTTAATGTTGTTTATAATTCTTTGTGTAGATTCGTGTTAAGGTGTCCATATCTTACTCATCATTGTCATATGTATGAACTGCTCAATTGGTTTCATCTTAAATTCAGAAGAAAATTCCATTGGCTTTTGTTTATTGACAAATGTGTTTATTTTGTTTGTCCTCTTTATTTGAAACAACTATGGATTTTTTATAGATCTTCTTATTCACTTAGAAATACGCAATATCCTTATTTTTTGGTTCCTAAAATTCTTAGTGTGGTTGGACGTAGGTCATTTCTTTATAAAGCCCCTTTTGACTGGAATCATCTTCCTGTTTCTTTGAGATCTATTACTTCCCTTAATAGCTGTAGGCAATCTTTATTTTCTTATCTTAAAACAAGCTGTGTATGTTATTGACCTTCTTTTGAGAGAGAACTTGAGGCTTTTTCTGTTATTAATTGATCTTATACTGATGCTATTGAGGTATGATGTTGAGCTATGAATTTCAACTGTGGTTTGTGGTTTGGGGGACAGGTTGAGCATTGTCTTGTATAATTGTAGTGTGTGTTTGTTTTGTGCTGTATTTTGTTTTTGTTGTACTATTCTGTTGGTGCTCTTAGGACCCTCTTGAAAATGAGATGCTACATCTCAAGGGGCTATCCTTTCAATAAATTTGTACCAAAAACAATTTTTTTGTGAAACAACATTTGTTTTTCACATAAATGAACATTATTTCACAAAGTTGTATCAAGCACTGACCCATGCTGTAAAACTTGCGCTAGATTGACCCTGCTCTGAGTGAGAGAGCTGACCGATGAGATTGGAATAATTACTTCAGTCGATTATGGAACATAGACAAATTATAGAATTTTGTCATTGTTCCCCTTTAAATGTACAACATTATGTATATTAAACATGCATAACAAATAACTACATATGAGCATTAGAATGCAACTAAGTTGAGCTGTGATTATTAAATCTTTCCTAGGTTGGAACTGTCATCTGAACCCTCTTAAACAGATAACGTTAACTAATGTTAGCATAGACGTATCGGTCAAGGCTAAGCAATTGCAAGATTTTAATGTCTATTTCAAGATGGAATTGAATGATGTGGTAGTACATCCCAATACTGGCTTAATGGCTTGCTATATATTTAAAAGTATGTATTGTACTACAAAATCAATGCGTATGTCAATTTAGAGATAATTAGCCTGGTAGAGGAAGAGAAAAAACTTTTGGGTCACATAAAAGAGGAAATTACATCATTAATCCATTTGCTAAAATCATGGGTAGACTAATGTTTTTTATTTTATTATTTTAACCTTATTTAACCAATATGACATAAAGGTAAATATGAATTTGGGGTCCGTGTGGCTTCTCAATCTGAGACAGGTCAGGAGGACTAAAGGCAGGCCATGCTAGCACTCGCACTCTCTGCTTACCTAACCATGCACTGGTAATTCAGGCAGAATGTGGTTTGCCGTTGTCCTGCTGGAAAATGCAGGGACGTCTCTGGAAAAGACGACATTTGGATTGCAAAGCATATGTTGCTCCAAAATGAGTACATGACAGACACTGTCTTTTGGACCTGATGCTGATAACAGCTTGGATAGTCCTTTTCCTCTTTGGCCTGGAGAACACGATGGCACTTTTGTCCAAAACTTTGAAATGTTGACTCGTTGGACAACAAATTATGATTCCACTGTGCAACTGGCCATCTGATATGAAACCGAGCCCAGAGAAGTCAGCGGCGCTTCTGGACAGTATTGATCTATGACTTCTGCTTTGGAAAGTAAGTCCTTAAATTACATTTGTGGATCCAGTGGAAAATGGTGTTGACTGACAAAGGTCCTTGACTCTTAATTATATTATGCAATGTAGGAGGTGAAATTCCCAAAATCCTTCCAATTCTGTCTTTGGGAGTCACAGATGAATTGTGGAAGGGTGTTCCAGAGCCTTGGAGCAGACCTTGAGAAAGCCTGTCTCCAAAGCCCTGTAGCTTGGACCTGGGGATAGTGAGGTGACCAGCAGTGGCAGAGCGGAGTGACCTACCAATGTTGGTCTCAAAGTGTTGGATTATTTACTGCTGCATTTTTTGGCAGTTTGGAGAAGGGTTGGACCTTTTTTGGAGGCTCCTTATATACTATGACTGCACAATTTCCTCAAGTATTTCACATCACCTTTTAGCGCCTAAAGATGCTTTACAAAAAAGGTCCTAAAAAGGACCTAAAGATGCTTTACAAAAAAGGTCCTAAAAAGGACCTAAAGATGCTTTACAAAAAAGGTCCTAAAAAGGACCTAAAGATGCTTTACAAAAAGGTCCTAAAAAGGACCTAAAGATGCTTTACAAAAAAGGTCCTAAAAAGGACCTAAAGATGCTTTACAAAAAAGGTCCTAAAAAGGACCTAAAGATGCTTTACAAAAAAGGTCCTAAAAAGGACCTAAAGATGCTTTACAAAAAAGGTCCTAAAAAGGACCTAAAGATGCTTTACAAAAACTAGCAAAACAAAGAAAAACAAAAACGCTATTAGTCCTAATTTGCCCCTGTCCCAACTTTTTTGGAACGTGTTGCTTGCATTAATTTCAAAATAAACGTTAACCTTCAAAAAACAATGCAGTTGATTAGGAAAAACATCAACTACCTTGATTAAATACAAGTATGCACATACCTCTCTTTGTTTTAATTAGCATACTGTCCCAACTTTTTCGCAATTGGGGTTGTATCAGAATAACAGTCCAGAGGTTGTTGGGTAGTGATGTGCCCTGGTGTATGACCCCACCATCTACACAGGGATCATCAAAGAAGTAAATAAGACCCACTGCCAGGTGAAATGTATTCCTAGAGTGGGGGTAAACCATTTCTTCTGGCCTTTGTGCTGACCCTCTTTACTCCCACAGAGAACGTTACCTCACACCACATGGCCATCGCAAGTGAGGTATGGGATGCTCTGGCCAGCTATTAAAATTAAATTTTAACATTTTTTTACATCAGCTTTATAAAATATTCATCAGTTCATGACTATTATCGATATGCTCATTCATCTGAATGCCATCTTTTTTTTGTCCATTGCATATTTGATCAGGTCTCGTTTGTAGTCATGTTGACATGTTTATTTTTATCATTTCAACTCATCCTATTGATCCTTTTTTATAAATATGTGTAAAATATTATTGAACAACATTCCTGTGGTCCTGCATATTTATTTGTCACATTGATGACATGATCTACATAAAAATAAATGTAATCTTAAATGATTTTCTCAGCTCATAAGTGTGTAATAGTTTAAATAATTATACACATAACGTGGGGGTCTGTGTGGCGTCATTGCAGGACAGTGTACGTCACAATGGTCATGGGTTTGAGCCTGACCATGGGTTCTCTAACTTTCCCCGGGTCTCCTGCATGAAGCAACACAAAGTTGGAATAGCACTGCCCGGGATTTGGGTTATATAAATCAGATAATCTATCCTACCATGTCGCTCTCCAGCGACTACTTGTGTTCAGATTCGGCGACTGTAATCGCAGAAGTATAGTCAGTGAATTTAATCATCCCATGCATGATCAGACAAAATTATATGCATAACGTATTTGAGCAAATATTTGAAAACAAATACAGAACTTATACCTGTGACTATTGAAAAGTTGGGCAATATAGATTATTCAAAAGTTGCTTAAATAAAATGTGAAATCTTATCTGAAATTAAAGTATTCAATGTGAATGTGACTTTCTTTACGTAACGATTTTTAGACAGTATTTTAAAATATACTTTGTTTAGGTTCATGAGTCATGACTATTCAAAACAGGGTTACACAAAGCATATAAGATAAATAAGCAATATATATATATATATAATAAGCATATAAGCATTAAACTTTGATGTCTGAGCTGGACAACTCTACTAATTGGACTGTTAATTACCTTGAAAATAATAAAATTAAATGTTCATTTTTCAAAACTGTTGATGCCTAAACTGTTCTCCAATTCTGGAATTTCGTTATAACCTCTAACTTTAGTTAGTGTGAGTTGTTAAGTTAGAAATGGATCACACCATGTAGAAATGTTTATTTAGTTGAAGATAGTAGGCTGTAATGTGTAGCCTCCTTAAAGTACTGTATGATCTGGTACAGATTAATTTTACATGAAATTATACATTAAGAAAGTTAAGTAGTAACTGTTTACTTTTGACCACAGAGGGGGCTGCCGCTTCAGCCATGAGCTGACCTCGGAGAACAACAGGAGTATCCTGATAGAACATGGACTGGAGAACCTGGACAGAACTGAGCTGTGTACTCTGTTACTTCAGAATGACAGCTTCCTATTACCACCAGTAAGTTTGTTTAATACACTGTGTGCACAATTATTAGGTAAATTGTATTCTTGAGGACTAACTTTATTATTAGACATCTACAGTGCTCTCTGTCAATCCAAAATGTAAATATTGCTCAAACCTGAGTAGTTAAGAAATTAAAAGTGAGGTCTTGACTTTCTGATGAGAATTTCTATGTGTGTACAATTGTTGGGCAAATATAAGTGTGCAGAATAATTATGCAACTAAATGAAAAATGATAAGTTTCCCATCTCACTTGTTAATTTTCATCTGTTAAAATGCGAATAATAAACAACTCAAAATGTGCAAAAAAACATTTGACGTTTCAAAACAATCAGTGACCAATATAGCCACCCTTCTTTTCAATAACAGTCATAAGCCTTCCATTCATGGGGTCTGTCAGTTTTTTGATCTGTTGACGATCAACATTTTGTGCAGCAGCAACCACAGCCTCCCAGACACTGTTCAGAGCGGTGCACTGTTTTCCTTCATTGTAAATCGATCGTTTAAGAAGGGACCACAAGTTCTCAATATGGTGTAGGTCAGGTGAGGAAGGGGGCAATGTCGTTATTCTTTCATCTTTTAAGGCCTTTACTGGCTAGCTACATAGTGGAGTACTCCGATGCATGTGATTGGACCATTGTCCTGCCTAAAAATCATGGTCTTGAAAGATGCAGACTTTTTCCTGTAACACTGCTTGAAGAAGGTGTTTTCTAAAGTCTGGCAGTAAGTTTGCACTGCAAAAAATCCTGTCTTAAAAATCTTGTTGTATTGGCAAAAAGTATATTTGTCTTGTGTTCTGGTAAAAAAAATTAAAATAAGACATATTTACTTAACAAGCTATATTTGTATTAGATAATAACACTTTTTTTTGTTTTTAGTAAATATGCCCTGAAAATCAGATATTTTTTCTTACAAGCAAGAAATACCTTGTAGTCATAGTTTTTCACTTATTTTTGTAGTGTCATTTTTTTGTAGTGAGTTGGTTTGAGTCCATCTTCAACCCGAAAAACCAACTATCTCATCTTTTAATAATACCAGCCTTTAGCAGTACTCCACCTCCACCTTGCTGGCATCTGAGTTGAAGTGGAGCTCTGTTCCCATTAATGATCCAGCCACGGGCCCATCCATCTGGTCCGTCAAGTCTCACTCTCATCAGTCCATAAAACCTGTCTTCAGATATTTCTTGGCCCAGTCTTGTCGATTCATTTTGTGTCTTGTTCAGTGGTGGTCAGGTTTCAGCCTTCACAGCCTTCCTTACCTTGGCCATGTCTCTGAGCACTGAACACCTTGTACTTCTGTGCACACCAGGTATGTTGCAGTTCTGGAATATGACAGCACTGGAGGATAATGGCTTCCTAGTAGCTTCAGGTTTGAGTCTACTCAAATCTTTGGCTGTTAAATTGCATCTTTTTTTCTCATCAGTCTTGCCACCCTGTTGACTATTTGCAACAAAATGTTTGATGGTTCTGTGATCATGCCCCAATATCTTAGCAATTTCAAGAGTGCTGCATCCCCCTAAAGGCTTTTTACTATTTGACTTTTGCGTCGGTTAAATCACTTTTTTGGCACATTTTGCCTAAGGAACAGAAGCTGCCTAATAATTATGCACACTTTGATATAGGGTGTTGGTCTCCTTAGGCCACACCCTCCCTCATTACACATCACCAGATATGCTTAAATCCAATAAGCATTCCAGTTTATACAGTTGAAGTTGGAACATATGCATAATAATGATGATATGGTCAAAAAACTGACTTGTTTAATAGTTGTGCACACAGTGTACTGCAATCATTTTAAGTGTGCTTTGTCTGGTTAATAGTACTATTATCAGCCAACACAGTGCAATGTATTGACATGGAAAAAAGTCTTATGCTGTCTGAGACTTGTATTTCTCTGTTTGGAAGAATTCCTGTAGACTTCAAGACTAATTAATTGGCTGACCTGAAGACAAAAAAATATTTGACCTCTGAATATGTTTGTGCTTAGTTTTGGACTTGCCCTTCTTTGCAAGTCCAAAACAAAAAATAGTGTGTAGCTCACTATTTTTTGTCATATTCCTGTTTCGAAACCTAGGCACCCGAGAGTGAATATAACCTTTTCTACTTCAGTTTTCTGTGTGCCTTGTGTGTGTTTGTATACACCTCATATTTTCCTTTTATTAGGTGTGTCATGATTACAACAATGGTTTCGGAGAGTATGGGAAATGTGAAGATGGTGAGGCATGCAAGAGGCTACACGTCTGTGAGACTTTTATGAGAGGCTACTGCAACTGTACCAGATGTCATGACTTCTTCGAACAACACCCATTGAAAACCCTGCAGGACAAAGGGGTGCCTAACATCCTCATTGGCTCGCTTAAGTCTGTGTACATGAACATTCAGTTGTTGCAAAGACGAGATCATGCCAATCAAGGCAAGCAGTGGCAAAATACGAGAGCTGATGCTAGTGCAAACACTAATAGAAGAAACCAGTCTAACAGAGTCCCAGAGATGAGTCAAGGTAATGGCAACACTGTTAATATGTTGACTAATAATGCTGTTTTCCCATAGGACACGCATTAAGTCAATATTTACGGGAAAAAATGTTTATGCTATATTAAAAGGTACAGAGACAATTAGGGCTCATGGTGACGGGAAAATATGCCAGGCTAGTCTTTTTCCTCAATGTTTTAAACGATTCCATCGATTATTTAAATTTTTTATCTATTTCCTCTGATTTGTTATTTGTTCCCTCAATTTATGTATTCCAGGCTAATCTGTTCCCTCAATTTTTTTATCCATTCCCTAACAGGATAACTGTATAAAGGAAATGTATATATTATATTTTTTTACTGAATAAACATTAGTACACTTTTCATTGCAAATAATTCCACATAGGTGGTACTCTTCAATATATGCAAATCAAGAAAATCACCACAAATAAGAACATGGCTCTATTGAAAAATGCAATTGAAGAAATAAATGTTTTTAGATTTTATTTTTATTTTGTCACCTCCAAATTTTTTTTTTTTCAATTCCTAGTTATAGCTATGTCTTGACCTATTGCAAGTGTGGGATATTTTAAATTGAAAGCATGTTTTTTTCTATAAAGCACATCTTGCCAAGTTCACCTTCATATCAAACTGCTCACTCAACCAGGACGTTCAGCTAGTACACAGTCATGAGGATTGGTGTCTGCTGCACGGTCACTCTCCACCAGTGTCCACCAAGGCTCTGTTCTAGGCCCTTCTCTTTTTCCCTTTACAGCAAATCCCTTGGCTTTGTCATAACCTCACATGGACTCTCCTATCACTGCTATGCAGATGACACTCATCTATTTCTCTACTTCCCCCCCTTCTGACAATCAAGTAAAAACATGTATCGCTGCATGCCTGTCTGACATCCCTGCCTAGATTTCAGTGCACCAGCTCAAGCTCAACCCTGACAAGACTGAGCTGCTCTTCTGCCAATGAAGGCCTGTCTGCTCCAAGATATGTCCAGCACAGTTGATAACTGCACAGTGTTGCCCTCCCAGATAGCAAAGAACTTTGCCATGACCCTGGATGAAATCGTCTTTCTCTTCTAACATCAAGGATGTGACTCTTCCCTGCAGATTTATGATCTATATCATTTGCAGAGTCCAACCTTACCTCACCAGGAAGCAGCACAGGCACTCATCTCACGTCTGGATTACTGCAACTCTACGCATACTCCACTTGCTTCTGGTTGAAGCTTGTATCCGCTACAAGGCCATGGTGCTTGCCTACAGAGCAACAAGAGGAGCTCCTCCCTACCTTCAGGTGGTGCTCAAACCCTACACCCCTACACAAGTTCTTCATTGTGCCACCTCTGTGGCTCCTGGCCATCCCTCACCTTCGGAAAGTCAGCTCCCTAATTGAGAGTGAAAACTCTTCTTCGTCCTGGCTCCTTAATGGTGGAATCAGCTTCTACTGGAAGCTAGAACAGCAGAGTCTCTTCCCATCTTGAGGAATTATCTGAAAAGCTTTCTCTCCAATGAGTACTTCAATTAGTTGAATTCTACCACCTCTGTCTTTGAAAATGTTTTGTTTATTTGTATGATCCTTTTTCCAGAACAGTTTTTGCCCATTCACTCCTTTAAATATGAAATGCTCTTACTACTGAGTTGTAGTTGTTTTACCTATTTTGCCTTAAAAAAAAGGACTGTAAGTGACTCTGGATCAGGGCGTCTGCGAAATGACAAAATTGTCAATAATAAGAACACATTCCCTTGCCAATAACCCCAATTAATGTCACTACTTGTCTTGGGGGTACGTTAAACATAATTTTACTTTCCGACCCACCAGTTGAGAACCACATTTATAAAATGTTATTGTGATCCATAACAATTGTAGTTTCACTGCATGTAGGTTATGGGTAAGTGTTTATGGTTCATAAGAGCATTTCACTGGGTAAAACTTAACAATTTTTCCTAAATGTGTTGATGTAGATCGGCTCACTAGATGCCATCAGACCAATGATGAGGATCTTGTTGCTGGTGCTGCAGCCTCAAATAAAAGGAAGGCGTCCAACACACCTGGACCAGGTAATGGCATTACTGCTTTTTTTTTACCATGTATGCTGTGTTTATTGTTTAAAAGAACATATGATTAAAGGGGAAGTTCAAACATTTTTACATTCGGCATATTTCTACTCTTCCTGTCCTTGTGGTTGATCCCCCAAAATTCCACGGTTAAGCACTGTGTCCATGCAGAACGCTGGTTGTGCCTAAATGACATTGCACATCTGCAGGCGAAAGAGACCGGTGTCGCTAGATGACATTGATTTAGTGTGTTTCTTGGGGGGCGGCGCTTGTCGACCAGGGGAATTTCGCCAGGTCGTGCACATTGCTGTTTTTCTAGCTGCCTTCAGTGTCTTCTGGAAGATAGTTTGCTATGATTGGTCAGAAAGCCACAGATGCTCGTTGTCTTTGAAGAAGGTGTGATGGCGATAGCCACCCCCGTTTTCCGCCGACGGGAAAGACTAGAAGTAGGAGAGCACAAGACGTAACATCTGGTTCAAATCGGCTACGCAACAAAAGTGTGCTGCGGCCTTAAGTACAGCTCCTAGCTGTGGTATATTCACCATATACCACGACCCATTTGCCTTATTGCTTACATATAACATCAGAATTGCATTCTAGAAAATGTCTTCACTACTTTTTTAAGGTAAATACACTTTTCAAAATAATTTAGTTTGCTTGCTTTTCGTAGCTTTTTTAGTCACATTCAGAGATGGATTCGTGGTACAGTGGAAAAATAAATGAAACATGTACAGTGCCTTGCATAAGTATACCTTGGATGTTTCCAAGTTCTTTAATGTGACTTGAAATGAAATACGATTGTATTGGGATTTTTTGCATTTGTTTTACACATTGCTGATACAGAAGTTAAATAAAACAAATATGGCACTGTAGTACAGAACATATCTGTATAGGATTTAAATGTAGTATGAACTAGCTTGGAGTGTTTTATTATATGCTTAGAAACCCTATCATAATGCATTAAATGAAAGCTTCAGACCCCTAAACACCTTAAAATTGTTGTGCCGGTCATGTTTCCAACATGACAGTCACTAAATACAAGTCACGATTCACAAAGCACTTGCATATGTTGACTCCATCGCTGTGTGTGAATACATGATGGTTTATGTCAGCTCGCAGAACACTCGGGACTGACCAAAAGCTCTGGTCTGGTGACACTCTTGCTGTCTATTTAGTTCAAAGGGGTACAAGGCCTTCTGCATAAAGTTGACATTATACACTGTATACCACTGACCTTCAGCACCCCCACCTACAAAATGCTTTCCAACATCCCTGGTATTGCCACAAAAACATTTAGTCTTGCATTTTGATAGTTGATCAATTGTTCACCAATCAGTTTTTGTGCTGACGACGGTAGTAAATGCACAAATATGACCTAATTACCAGACACACTTGATACATGTCTCTGGTTTTGCCTGATTTATAATGTCGGCATATGTTATTAAATAGGAAATGCGGGTTAGTAATCACCAACTGGCTTTATTTTGTTACTTTACATGCACGGTAATGCAATGTATTTTGATAGTACTGAGTTTGGGTTCCTACTGATGTATCTAAAGATTGCTGTAATGAACATTTTAAATCAAAATGTTTGTCAAACAATTACTGCATTCCCAATTAAAACTAATATGGTATACTGTTCTATTTCATTTGGTTGTTAGAAGACATGTACCATAATAACTGTGATAGAAAAATGGGAACAGTTCTCTAGGAATTGCAACTAGGGTTAGGTGTCTTGCTCATGGACACCTCGACACTTGGTCAGGAGGACCCGGGGATCGAACCACCAACCTTCCGGTTGCTAGACGACCAACTTGACCCACTGAGCCACTGCCGCCCCTTAGAAGACATGCTTCCTCCAAAAACGTGTTGGCCATAATCGGCAGTGAAAATGCAGATTAATAATTATTTTGAAAACTCATTATCTGCCTTTAACGGCCATTCCAATCAATAGTTCGACCTCTAATGGAAACTGTATACGGTGGGCTCCAAAATTAATGGCACCCCTGACTGTCAATGTACAAACAATACTTAAAAAATATATGTAAACAATACCATTATAAAGTACTTTATTGACGTGTCAATGGAACAAACCAAAATCATTTATTGTTTAAATTAAAAGTCTATATCCTTTAAATCAAGATTTCATAATCAATGACACCCTTAAAGGTTATTGTAATTAACATCTACCAAAATTCAATCAGGAATTAAATTTCTCTTATATAAATTAATCTAAGACTTCAGGAAGTATATTGAGCCATTACATCACTTCCTGTTCCACCAGTGTATACAAATGAGGTATGTGCATGCAATATCCAACACCATGGAGAAATCTAAAGAACTGGCAGTTTAAGAGACAAATGGTTGTAGAACTTCATAAATCTCGTAATGACTACAAGAAGATCCACAAACGATTGAATATACCACTGAGCACTCTCAGGGCAATTATTAAAACATTCAAAAGATATAGAACGATGGTGAGAGAAGCAACAAAATCAATTGCAGGCCTTGGTGACATCTTGAGGTTGCCAGAAGAAAGCCCTTTCTGACCCCAAAACACAGACACAAGTGCTTGGAATTTGCCAGACATAA
Organism: Umbra pygmaea; assembly: GCA_016801145.1. Taxonomy (NCBI): domain Eukaryota; kingdom Metazoa; phylum Chordata; class Actinopteri; order Esociformes; family Umbridae; genus Umbra; species Umbra pygmaea. The sequence goes on along the minus strand of JACXGM010006684.1, from coordinate 12,474 downwards.
TTTAAAATGATGACTAGAAGAAGGTGCTCTGGTCAGAAGAGAATCTGCATGTTTGGTAAGGAGAGGTACTCCATTCCCACTGTGAAATATGGTGGTGAGTCAGTGATGTTTTGGGGCTGTTTTACTTTCAGAGGTCCAGTGGCGCTGGTCAAGATTGTTGGCTTAATGAATTTTACCAAGTATCAGGCAATTCTGGTTGCCTCTGCAAGAAGGCTGGGACTTCGTCATAGGTGAACTAACCAACAAGACAAGATCAAGATCCACACAGAAATGGTTCTGTGACAACAAAATCAATGTGCTGCCATGGCCATCTCAGTTGCCGGACCTCAATCTAAAAACATGTGGGCTGAGTTGAAGAGGGCAGTTGATACACGCAAACCCAAGATTGTGAAGGATCTTGAAAGGATCTGCATTGAGGAATGGTCCAAAATCCCTCCAAATGTGTTCCTTAACCTTGTCAAACAATACAGGAAGAGACTCCATGCTGTTACCCTTGCCACAGGTGTTTGCACTAAGTACTGATTAAGGAGTGCCAATAATTATGTAATCTTGATGTTGGTGAAATTAAATTGTTAAATAATTGTATTATTCTGGTTGGTTCTATTGCAACATTAATACAGTGTTTCTCACATTTTGGTATTTTGAGTTAATCTATAATTATTGTTTATGTTTTTAAAGTATTGTTTCTGCATTACCAGAGAGTGCCAGTAATTTTGGAGCCCACTGTAGTTATAAACTGTCATTAGATCCAATAGATGAATGATTAAGAAATTGTATCCCAGACTTGACCTATGAACATTTTGTGAAATACATGTTGGATTCTTATTTTCAGATAAGACAGACATATGCATGTACTTCATCAAGGGCAGTTGCAAACATGGTGGTAAGAAAATTATTTTTTGAAGGCTTAATTGTTTGAATAAAATTAAAATACAAGTTTTTATATAAAAACACCACTTATTCTCTATTATTTTCATGTATTAGATAGGTGTTTTAAAGTCCACTCTACATTGCCCTACCAGTGGGAGGAGAGGCAGGGAAAACACTGGCAGCCTCTTAAAGATAATGAGGATATTGAGAAAGACTACTGTAATCCAGCAAAGACATACAGGTGAGACAAATGTAACTACATGCTAAATTAATGCCAGAGGCTTTTAGTAAGTGTAATACACAGCTGGCCCTATTGTGATTGCTGGTAATTCACTGTTTGTTATTCTCCATTGGTAGTCGTGGTTTCCAGCCTGTGTGTTTTGATACAATGACTTGTGGCTTGAACAAAGCCCGGCGTCTCTCCACCATCTCTTCTGTGCTCCAGCCTACCTTCGTCCTCACCACAGAGTGGGCTTGGTTCTGGGAGGACGAGTTTGGAAACTGGATCCAGTACGCATCAGCCGTGAGTTAAAGAGAATAACATTAATGATGCAGAGCTTGTGTGTCATTCCTGCTAGTTGGGAAACCAGTGTTTGTGAGCCAAAACGGGGCCTTGTTTTTTGTTATGACCTGAAATCTTTGACTATGTAATTTGGATATGTTTAGAATGTGATTTTTTAGATATTATACCAGTTTTGTGTGCCTATGGTTGTGGAGTACATCTTTAAGTAGTTATGGTTTAACATAGAAATATCTAGGTCACTCTTCAAAGCTAAATCAGGGTCAATTTTGTGTTTGGTGTGCTCCCATCTTTGGACCACACATCCCCCTCATGTTGGCTAGTGTCTGTGCCCTTTCTCTTTGTCTACACCTACAAGAACTAGCCCAGTGGTTTTCAACCCTCTCCTCTCGGCACACCAGACGTTCCACAGTTTAGCTGTAGCCACTGAGCTAGCACACCTGATTCACCTCATCTTCTAATGATCAGGCCCTTGATTAGTGAATCAGGTGTGGCTACAGTTAAACTGCGTAACATCTGGTGTTCCCCCGAGCTGAGGGTTGAAAACCACTGCTCTAGTCTATGCCTCTAACAGTTCTGTCAATAAAATAATGAAAAAAATACCCCCCTCAAAAAAATTTAATAATATGTCTTACCCTACAGAGCGGTGGGCACAAAGCAGCAACAATCACCAGCGAAGACCTGGAGAGACGCTACCAGGAAGACAACAAGGCAGTGGTAGAGTTCATTGCAGGGGCACAGACCTATGAACTCAGTTTTTCAGGTAAATACAGTGGTAGAGTTCACTGTGGGGTCATAGACCTATGAATGCAGTTTACCAGGTAAAGCCAGTCTTTAAACCATGTGAAATGTAATTTTAGTCAAATAAAATAAAAAGGTATACATCTTCTGAATTACATAAATCTGTTCATTTGCATTTCAGCACTCTACATTTCTGTATTCACCCAAGGTCTTTAGATGAGATGTATATTAAAGGATTTTTGGGGAAACTGAGTCATCCACATTTATAATTTTTGTGACTGCTGATGTACAGTATATTCCTCAGTCTTTGTAGTGCCCTGGGTGAAGGAATCTGAACATTTCAGTCTGTATTAAGCAATCTTGCAGTCTGCTTCCTCTTTCCACTGTATCACTTGAGTAATTTTGGGTGTCCCTCGTGAGATGCTGATTGTTGGCTGGGAGGAGCTTTAATGTATTTTTTTATTCCCAATTTCACACAACTTGGAACAGAACATCCTAATACTTATTTTACTGGATCCTGTTTTTCTGAATCTGTACCATTGTTAGGCTAGGCAACTTATTTTTTAAGAGCAATATCAAACTGGTAACATGAACATTTGCTCAAAAAGCTTCCAATATTGTGCTCTGTACAGCTACTGCACAAGTCAAGCACTATTGGTGCACTGTTCTTTCAAATGTGTCTGTCCCATGTTAATCATTGATAAAACACTGTAAATCCAAAAGCAAGGCAAAAGTGGAATTTGCACTAAAAATCCAATAACCGTAGTGGTTAGTGCATTTCACGAGGACCATTGTTCGAATCATTGCCAAGGGGAAACATCTGTCTTTCTCTCTGTGAGAAAGACGTTTAAGCCTTATTGCTCGCAAGCAGGGTTTAAAATAAACTTTTTCATCCACCATCCTAACGGATAGTGAATGTTCATATTTTACCAGCCACTCAATAAATTACTGTTGTTTTTTGGCTGGTGAGCGAAGCAAATCTGGAGCAAATTTTCCCAGAATTTGACTGGTAAATGGTGCTAAATTTGAACCCTGCTCGCAGGTAGTTTTTGTTAATAAGAATTGGTTCTTAAACAACTTGCCTGGTAAAATAGGGGTAAAACACTAATAACAACAGCTTAGTTTAAAGAGTCCCTTTGAGACAAAATGTCCCTGTAAAATTGTGATTTCCATGTTACACTGTGTTTTCTAGCAGGTATGTTTAGTAAGCATCTCTTTGGGGTTATAACTGCTCTGCTCCTTTTTCAGACATGATTCAAACAAACAAAAGGTATGGCACTAAGAAGGTTGTCAGAAGACGGCCTGTCTTTGTCGCTTCGGCCGATGTGCCAACTCTGAAAAACAGGTAAAAAGAAAAATATATCATATCATATAATTGAATCTATTTTCTGTTGAAAAGTAAATCTCAGCCTCGATTTCAACTTTGGCTTGCCCCTTGAAACATTTAAATCCTGCTCCATCCCGCACAAAAAATCCAACAATGGGTTCCATGTCGCGTAGTGGAACTACCTGTCTTGCAAGACAAGCTACGTCATGGTAGCCACTAGTCAGGGGTTGGAGCCTGACTACGGCTTCTTCGACATTTGAAGTGGTACCAACTAGTAGGGATCGACTGATATGTATTTTTTCAGTGCCGATGGGAATTTATTTTCATCATCCTTAGCCGATGACCGATACGGGCTGCCGATTTTCTTGAGCCGATATTTGGAGCCGATACTGCTTTTGCTCCCTCAATTTACATCATAAGAATTATACAATGATGATAAGAAATTTTGCTTTTTAAATTTTAGTCTCAATTTAAAAATAAACATTTATTGAATGTGTGTATGTCTGTCTGTAAATAATGCCGGGAAAATCGGTGAATGCAGCAGCTGAGTATAGGCTAATGCCGATACAGGTAAAAACGCAAATATCTGCCCGATATATCGGCCAGCAGATAAAATCAGTCTATCATTACAAACAAGCACATCTCGAAGGGAGTTTACATTCTACAGAATCCCTCCCTTGACACAGTTTATAAGCAGATGGTCATTTTAAAACAGAGGCAGCAAAGACCTCGATTTTGTACTGAAAGAAAACCCAAATATTACATTTGCAACAAACTGTCAAGACGAAGACCGAAATGGATGAGTTCATAATTGACACCAAAAAAAATCATGTTTCTGTGGAAAGTGTTTTTGAGATGGTGAGTAACTCTTTAAAATTACTGTTCTGAGGACACTTCACCACTAGGCTTCTTGTGTATTCTTACTTTAAAAGTAGTCTACAGTAAGAGGAGTGTGTGTGTGTTAGTTCAAAATACCAAATGTCTAATGTTGTGCTGTTTTTTTTTTACATTTTAGCAAAAGAGCTCCCTGTAGCCGCTTAAATTTTCGGGCTTTACCAGAATGCTGGGACAAGCAACAGATTCCTGAAACAGGATACAAGGTATTATACACAATATACAACCAATAGAAATGGCTGTTTTAATATAATCCCCTACATGGCTTAGATTGTTGTATAATGTCCATGTTTGCCTGTCTCCCATCTCTGTCAGAAAGTCAATCTTCCATGCTTGTTAAAGGAGTATAAGGACATTCAACAGCTTTTTTTAAAAACTATGAGAGGCTTCACCATCCATCAAATTGAAAGGATTCAGAACAAAGCACTTTGGGAAGGGTTTCAGTGGTACGTGTCCTAAGACTTCAATACATTTCAGATGATGGTTGCTTGAGTTAATGATAAAATATACAGCACATGCTTACTCCAAACATACTTATATCAAAATGTAATAAAATCAGAGAAAATAATTGCCTCCCTGCTTAAAACGTTATTCCAGACCAATCTCAGTATTTTAATGTTTAATGGGCAAACATTATGGCCAAATCATTTCTGCCTTTGGTGCAGATCTCCCTTCAAAAAAGCTAACTAAACACAAACTTTCACTTTTTCCCCAAAGGTTATAGTTTTGTTATACTGCCTTATTAATTATTGTTCAAGAATTCATACAAGCATAATTATTATAACAACATTATTAATATTTTAACATACTAACTTACATTACTAGTCAGAAGTGTGGGCACACCTACTGATTCAAATGACTATTTTGTACATTGTAGTATAATAGTAAAGACATCAAAACTGTTAAGTAACACTCACTGAATTAGGTATAAACCAAAAAATGTTAAAAATAGTTTAATATATTTTAGATGTTAGATTCTTCTGAGTAGCCACCCTTTGCCTCAATGACAGCTGTGCAGTCTTGCCATTGTCTTAACCAGCTTCATAGTTTGAAGGTTTATTGAGATGAATGCCATTGAGTTGGAAGTGCATTGTTGAAAGAGACCATGCAATGCCATGTAAAAACAAGTTCACAATTGACACACAATGTTGCTGTCACTTTGTGTAAGTTTGAATTCATGTGTAAAAATGTAATTGCAATTTGTTTGTTATTTGGCAGCTTGTATTTTATATTAGTTTCCTAGTAAATACATTTTGACATGTAATGTAAATAGTAATTGGGTTAGATCCAAGGTGTGCGTCGTTGTACATCTTATTTTTCTGATTGCAAGGCAAAAGGACAACATGACGAAGAATAACAGAGGGAGGAATGTGATGGAGAAACAGCTTTTTCACGGCACAGACTCCAAACACCTTAATGCTATCTGCCTTAACAACTTTGATTGGCGGATTTGTGGACTAAATGGAACAGCCTATGGAAGAGGTGAATTTTATCAAATTATTGAACTTATTTATTTAATCTTTATTTAATTTTAAGGCAGTATAAAGTCTTAAGTGGGCAAACGTATTGCTACCCTTCCACTTTTTTCAAAAACCTCTGAACTAAATAGTTAAAAAATGTACAAAAGTATTTTGGTATCCACTGTTCTTTAATTAACATTCAATAGAACAGAAACTTTGCATTTAATGATGTAACAGACTACTTTAAATAGTAAAATTAATGAAAATGGCAGCGACAAACGCATTAGCAGGACCCTTAACAAAATATTTAGTTGCATAGGCTTTGCAGATAATAAGTGTACTATCTAGCTCTGAATTAGATTTCTATACTTCTTGAATGGTAGATTGACCAGTTTCTACAGATATTCTCTGGAATTTAGATAAGGAATCATAGAAGGCCACTTCAGAACGGTCCAATTATCATTTTTCATCCATTCTTGGGTGCTTTTGGTGTATGGTTGCGAGTCATTATCCTGCTGGAGGACCGGTGACCTGGTGAGTGAGATGCAGCTTTCTGACACTGGGCTGTACGTTTCACTCTAAAATCCCTTGATAGTCTTTTGATGTTATCATGCCCTGCACAGGTTTTGCATTTTGGCAAACTGCAGTCAGGCTTTTTTTGGTTCTCTTATAAGTAGGGTCTTTCAGGGTCTTCTAATATGGACCCCATTATCTTTCAGACAATGACAGATGGTGCATCTTTAAACTGTTGCACTTTTAACTTGAAAAAAAATGTTTAAAAAAATGTCCTTGATTCTTCCTCGACCATGCAAACACTCCTTCTCATCATGAGGTACATTTCCTCTTGCAGCCACGTCCAGGCATGTTGACTACAGTCCCATGGGCTTTAAACTTAATTATATTGGCAACAGTGCTCACAGGAACATGAAGCTCTTTAGAGATGGTATTGTAGCCTTTACATTGACCACGCTTGGCTATTATCTACTTTCTGAACTCCTCAGACAACTCTCGGTTTTTCCTAATCTTTTCCATGTTCAGTGTGATTCATACAGTGACACAAAATAGCAGAGTACTTTTCTCCATTTAAACTGGCTAAATTAGTCTTTATGCAATTAAAGACACCTGTGACACTAATTGAGAACGGCCTGCTTGAGGTATCACTACAATACAATTATTTCATATAACTTCCTAAGGGTATCAATAATATTGTCCAGGCCATTTTAGATTGTCTTTATTTTTGATAAATAAGCAATAAATTAGTTTTTTATTGTTGTTCTACTGCTAACCAAAGACAAAATGTATGGATGACAAAAGTTATTTTACATTGAACATATTTCAGGGCAAATTGTGCATTATTTAAATAAAATGAAAAGGTACCAATACTTTTGGACAAATATGTATACAGTTTAGTAGTGTCATTAATCTTCCTTACATAAAAAATTTTAATTTCAGGGAGCTATTTTGCCAGGGATGCCAAGTACTCCCACAGTTACACTGGCCAATCGAACATGAGGTCCATGTTTGTCTGCCGTGTGTTGGCTGGAGATTACACCAAAGGAGACCCCAGCTACCTTCGGCCCCCTTCAAAGGATGGAGGAGACACCATCTTCTACGACAGCTGTGTGGATTCTGTCAGCAACCCTTCCATCTTTGTGATATTTGAGAAGCACCAGGTCTACCCGGAGTACCTCATCCAGTATAGTGAAGAAGACCATTGGTCTCAGTATTCCCAGCCATTTGCCCCAGCATCTATGCCTGCACGTGTACCAGCCCCCGTACCTCGTCCAGCCCCCGTACCTCGTCCAGCCCCCGTACATCGTCCAGCCCCACCACAGTATCAAGCCCCACCACCTAAATCTGATAACTCCTGTGTCATTAGTTGAGTCAGGCTGAGGTGTGTGAACTGTAAATATCTCAAAGATTTTTATATTAAATTCTGGCACATTTTCTTGCTTCTGGAAAAATCTGGAGTAACTGTAATGTACTGTTTTATACAGTGCAAAGCCTTTTATAGCACTATTCACTTTATATAATTGATAATTCTGTACCTTATAACATCAGGAATTGCGTTTCCAGGGAACTATCTTGTAGCTGATTTTGTTAAAAATGAATACGGTATATCACAAGGGCAGTCACTGAAGAAACCTGAACATTGGGAGCAGTTGCAAGTGTGATCAGAGTTTAAATAGTTTAATTGCAGGGTTGGGTTTGTTACTTTTGAAATGTAATCCATCACAGTTACTAGTTACCCATCCAAAATTATGGATAGTTATTTATTATATCTGAAGCTGTTAGACAGTACGCCTTACATTGTTGATACATTTTTCAATAGACAATCAACTACACCAAAATGTACAAGTATCTAAAAGTAATCCTTATTTCTTTTTTAAAGTATCTGTAATCCAATTACATTTTTTTGCCAGTAACATAACTGATTACAGTTACAATTCTTTTGTAATCTGGTTACTGTATATAGTTACTCCCCTACCCTGTTGTTTGGTTAGGGGGTCGTTGTGGGTTAAGTCGATGAGCAGCCACATTGACAACTCTAATCTGCACGGTTGCGAGTTTGAATCAAGGCAATATGTTTTTCTGTTGACAGGCAATATATAAATATCTGTTTTTTACATGTTCACTCAAACCTGATCCTCAGTAATGTGATGACTAACCTTAACCCCAATCTTAAACATTTTTATGTAATTTTTGACCATATCCGTATAATAGTCAGGATGGAATGACAATGGAATGTACCCTTGTAAAGCTACAAAATGAATAATGAAATTTGAAGGTGCAACTTAATAGAAATTGTGATTTTGGCACATACAACATAATTCACATTTTCCAGTATACAGTAGTTCCCTGTAAATATAACTTCTGAGATATACAGTTGAGTACATTCTAAGCTTTATACAATTGTGTTCAAAATAATAGCAGTCCAACATCACTAACCAGATTACCAATTGCTGTTTTTGGTAGAAATCATATTTTAACATTGCAAATAATTTACTAGTAGGTGCAGTAGAGTAATAGAAAACCAACAAATCCAACAGTCATGACATGCATGCTACTGATTCTGTGTAATTGAATCATTAATTGAAAGGGGCGTGTTCAAAATAACAGCAGTGTGGAGTTCAAGCAGTAAGGTTATTCATTCTGTGAATAAACAGGTGTCAAACAGGTGGCCCTTATTCAAGGACAAAGGCAGCAAAAGTTGCACCTGCTGTTTGTAGTGCATTTTTCTGAAAATCTGAGGAAAATGGGTTATTCCAGACATTGTTCAGAGGAACAGCGTACACTGATTAAAACGTTGATTATAGAGGGGATAACATACAAAAAAGTGCAGAGAATGCTAGCCTGCTCAGCTAAACTTATCTTGAATGCTTTAAAATGGCAACCACAACCAGAAAGATGTGGGTGAAAACAGAAAACCACAATTCAAATGGATTGACGAAAAGCCAAAATGGCAAAGACTCAGCCAGTGATCATCAAAGAAGATCTAAAGTTTCCTGTGAGTACTGTAGCAATTAGAAGAGGCCTATGTGAAGCAAAGTTATCGGCAAGAAGCCCACACAAAGTCCCATTGTTGGAAAAAACGACATGCTGAAGAAGTTCCAATTTGCCAAAGAACACATTGAAGAACCCCTTTTGCCTTCAGAACTGCCTTAATTCTATGTGGCATTGATTCAACAAGGTGCTGAAAGCATTCTTTAGAAGTGTTGGCCCATATTGATAGGATAGCATCTTGCAGTTGATGGAGATTTGTGGGATGCACATCCAGAGCACGAAGCTCCCGTTCCACCACATCCCAAAGATGCTCTATTGGGTTGAGATCTGGTGACTGTGGGGGCCATTTTAGTACAGTGAACTCATTGTCATGTTCAAGAAACCAATTTGAAATGATTCGAGCTTTGTGACATGATGCATTATCCTGCTGGAAGTAGTCATCAGAGGATGGGTACATGGTGGCCATAAAGGGATGGACATGTGCTAAGAAAACATTCCCCACACCATTACACCACCACCACCAGCCTGCACAGTGTTAACAAGGCATGATGGATCCATGTTCTCATTCTGTTTACGCCAAATTCTGACTCTACCATCTGAATGTCTCAACAGAAATCGAGACTCATCAGACCAGGCAACTCTCGTTTCTTGTTGACTTTAGACGTGATTATACCACCGGTAGCATCCCAGAACGCTGCTCTGTGCTTTCTCATATCATGCCAGAGCCTGATTCCACTCACAGTAAAACAACTCGAAAAGGAATAATTTGCAAAACCTCAATGAAACTCTTGATTTTCATATTTTTTATGTCCTCATTTTCAAACTTCTCTCTAATCAACTGCAATGACTTGGTTTCATCTACCTGTATGTCATTGTTAATAAGCTTTCTGGTCTTTATCTTTCTCATCACTGAACCATTACTAAATGGTTTATTTCATAGCTAGTGAAATAAAACTCTTTATATTAGTATCCTGTGAGTGTAACTGAGTAAGTAGATACCCCATTTCAAGGGTGTACATCTTTTAGCTTTCACTGTGTGGTCCAGTATTTATGCCATATGCACAATTACCCACAGAATCCTTAAAGAAGCTGACATTAAAAGTCCATTAAATAATGTTGTGCAGCAGCTAGTGAAATAAACTCTTCAAATATGTCATCTGTGAGTGTAACCGAGTAAGTAGATACCTGATTTCAGGGGTGCACATCTTTCAACTTTCTCTGTACAGTCCAGTATTTATGCCATATGCACAATTACCCACAGAATCCTTAAAGAAGCTGGCATTAAAAGTCCATTAATTAATGTTGTGCACCAGCTAGTGAAATAAACTCTTCAAATATGTATTCTGTGAGTGTAACTGAGTAAGTAGATACCCCATTTCAGGGGTGTACATTTTTTAGTTTTTGCCGTATAGTCCAGTATCTATGCGATATCCACATTTACCACTATAATCCTTAATGAAGCTAGCATTACACAGGATTCTATGTATTTATTATATATTTAAGCAATCCATATTGCAAATGTAAATGTTCCTATAAAAATATTAAACGTTAGTAAATATGTCACACTATTCTAATATAGTTTAGTGGCATATTTTCGAAATGTGTAATGTTTCCATATTTGTTATCCGATGTTTATCTTGTTGAATCAATCGCTATTATTTTGAAGGCGAAACTACGAAAGGCTAGGAATCCACTAAAGAAGTTGGCTCCCTAAAGAAGCTAGCTTCACACTGGTAAATGTTTTGCGCTGGTCAGGGGGTACTTGACTTAAAAAGGCAATTCAAAGGGGGTACAATATTAAAAAAGTTAGAGAAACACTGGCCTGGTGTATGCTGGTTTTTAGTATTTCCCAATTTTATAACAACTGATAAAAGCTTATGGGGGATTGTTTGGCGAGGTCAAGGTGCAAAGGACCCCACGGTTATATTACTCGTCTCCGAATTATAACTTTAAGGCAAATTATATACAAATAGCCTATTTAGTCGAGAAAAAAGGGAAAGCAACAACAAGACGAAAACAAAAATATTTAATGGGAATATGTCATTTCAGCCCTATAGGGATCTAATCAATGGACAAAGAAGCGTCTCTTCTTAGGGTTCATAGCCTTTTAAACATATCCTATCACTCATCAGTGATTATTGCGTTGACAGAAGCAAAAACGTAATCTAGCCATCGCTTAGTTTCATTCTTAACTAATCTTGATAGGAATAGAAAGTGAAAGTGATGCTGCCTTGCCTTGCTAATTCTCGCTTTGTCCACTGTAATTGTTTTGTTTCCCACCACACAAGACTGCTATCATCGATGAAGTAAGTAAAACCTTTGCTTGAAATAAGGCATTCTATTTATTACTTGTTTTAGATGAAAATATATATGTCGTTTGGACAAATTTGCACCCATAGCCAACTATTGTATTTCTATTGTAACCTAAATTATATTTGGATTTACACCAGCTCCTGGTTTGAATTTCGCCTACAACTTTTTAAACAGTATTCCAGCATTAGGCTATATGTAACGGCAAGGATGGCAGGGAGCAGTTTTTCAAGATTTAACCGTTCTGCGAGTCTACCTTACGGGACACAAGGTAAGGTTGGAATATTAAAAAAAGTAAATTGCCTCGAGATTCTTCTTTGATAATCTGACCTATATAATAGGCTACTATAAGTAACTAAACGCAAAATGTTCCTATGTGTTCCTTGCTATAAAACTCCCAACTCGTGTTATGTATTTGATTAATGTTGATGTTTCAGTGGTGACAATGTATAAACCAAATGTGATCAGACCATCATTACTTATAGAAAGTGAACATGATAGAACAAATCACTTTTTTATTTCTTTATTGAGCTAACTGATCCAATATTGCAGCAGTAGCGGAGGCAGAGGGGTGTCCGGGGGGGCACTGGACACCCCTGACATCTGATTGGCCACCCCGGGTGCCACCCCAAAATTTAATTTGCTACTTGAGGTTTGATGCTGATTGACATCTCATTTTACCTGTTGTTGAAATAAGCATATATTTTGCTGCGTTGCGGCGCATTATTCAAATTAAGGATGGGATATTATCAACATTTGTTGCGAGATACAAAAGAATAAGAACATACAGCAGAAGAGATTTCCAAAGCTCCACAAGCTCTTTTCGCGATTGCAAAAAATAATAAAAT
>JACXGM010006683.1:20972-32602 GCA_016801145.1 Umbra pygmaea | reverse complement strand
AGCCGATGGACTAACTGGAGCAACAGTATGAGTGCGTAGGATTCCCAGAGGACCTCTGTCTAAAACTCTGCTCACCCACCGGAAGACCGCTCATTCGCCAACACTCCCGCTGGCGGACCGCCCGTTAAACGATGAGCAAAAAGCTAGTGGACCATCAGCTGTAACCGCCGGTGGTCCGCCAGCTCCATGTTTGCTGGGAGGTTTACATACAAGTTCCAGTTTCTCTCTTCTACATTGTAGCCTATGCATTTCATCAAAGAATAGAACTACCAGTGTCGTGAACACACACACACACACACACACACACAAAAACACAAACTAAGAGAACGACGGAGAGAGAGAGCGAGAGAGCAAGCTACAGTAGTTAACAGAGCACAACAGGTGACACTGAAGCCACAAAAACACAACTAATAAGTCAGCACAGTTGATATTCCATGGTGGGGCTAACATGATTGTTGGTGAGGCTGTAGCCCAACCAAGCCATACCCTGCCACCGCCCCTGCTCTCATACCATGAGAATGAATATTCTCTGGTCTGATGAAACAAAGATTTAACTCTATGGCCTGAATGGCAAGCGTCATATCTGGAGGAAACCAGGCACCGCTCATCACCTGGCCAATACCATCCCTACCGTGAAGCATGGTGGTGGCAGCATCATTTTGTGGGCTTGTGTTTCAGTGGCAGGAACTGGGATACAAATCAGGATCGAGGGAAAGATTAATGCAGCAATGTACAGAGACATCCTTGCTGAATACCTGCTCCAGAGTGCTCTAGATTTCAGACTGGGGTGAAGGTTCATCTTCCAAGAGGACAATACCCCTAAGCACACAGCCAAGATAAGTGTGGCTACAGGACAACTCTGTGAATGTCTTTGAGTGGCCCAGCCAGCGCCCATATTTGAACCCGATTGAACATCTCTGGAGAGATCTGAAAATGGCTGTGCACCGAAATTCCCCATCCAACCTGATGGAGCTTATGAGGTCTGGGAAAAACTGCCCAAAAATATGTGTACCAAGCTTGTAGCATCATACTCAAAAAGACTTTAGGCTGTAATTGCTGCCAAAGGTGCTTCAACAAAAATAATGAGTAGAGGCTATGAATATTTTGTATTTTAAATAAATGCTAAGATTTTAAACACTTCTTTCACATTGTCATTATGGGGTATTGTTTGTAGAATTTTGAGGGAAATAATGAATTTAATCAGTTTTGGAATAAGGGTGTAACATAAAAAAATCTGGACAAAGTGATGCGCTCTGAATACTTTCCGGATGCAATGTACAGCAATAAAGCAGTAACAATTGGATATAATGCAATTGGAGAGAGAAATGGGGTAAAGTAATACATTTTTACAAATTATAGTTACAACCTGATTGTCAGTTTACTGGTAACAAAATTATCCAGATATTTACAATTTCACCATAGGCCTGCAAATAAACCAATATCGATTTCTTTTTTGAAGGGGTTCAGTCAGCAATCTCGCATGGGCAGAGTCTGTATTATAATCGACTGTGTGGGAGTGAATGAAAGAAATCACTGATAACGTAAGAAATAACTGTATCAGAGTTAATATTCAAATGATGTTCTAAAATGAATTAAGTGCTTCTATTTAAGCAATATTACGGTTGCAATTGTCATACAGCATGTTTGATGTTTTCGAAGAGGCCTTAACAAGACAAATAATTTAATGTCTAATGCAGCAATTGAATATCAAATGTTTATCTTGCAGAAATGTGAGAGGGCTCTTTATATGTACTGCAGGAATGTGCCTGTTTTCATTAAGCTGAGACTAAAGTCATTTTATTACCCTGTGACCATCAGGTAGTGTTGTAAAGAGATAGCCAGATGCCAACGGTGTTTGTGAAGAAGTACAAGAATGTCTTAAACAACAGCCTAGGAGGAGATGAGAAGTTAACAGTCTTGGAGTTAAGACAGTCTTGGAGTCTGCCGCCGGTGGGGCGGTTATGGCTGCTACGCCCGCCTGCGGAGCCACCGCCATGGGGAATGAAAGGAGGTCAGGTGCTTTATGGGAGGGTTCGTGCTGCCCTCCCGCCCTCCCTTTGTTTTTCTTTTTGGCCTCACCTGGGGGTGAGCCCTGGGGTGGGGTAATGTCACATCCAGCCCTGGGCGGGCTGGAGTAGACGTGAACTGAGATTGGACTCTTGTTATGTGTATGTATATTAGTGTTAAAAACATTTTAGTTATTTCAGTGCATATTGCATGGTGTCTCGTGTGTGTGTGTGTGTGTGTGGCGCCTTCCTCTCTTTCACCTGGTGCTGATTGGGGACCGAGTCGATCTCGTTACCTAATCACTTTCAGCTGGTCGGCTCGGTTCCTATATCAGTCCGTGTGGAGGAGAGGAGGGTGCGATTCATTATTGTATTGTCATCGGTGGATAGGGTTCAGTATTTGAAGAGTACAGGTACTTCATGGACGGGTTGTGACAAGTGAGTCCCTGTGGTTTTAGAGTAATATCGTACAGACCGTTTATTTGTTATTAAACAGTGTTCCGTGCCACTGTATAAAGAGCACGTTAGATATAAATATTAAATATGTATAGATAGACCCTATATATATGTTAGAACTGAACACAGGAATAATACAGCGACAATATAACTAATGTTAACATGGTAAACCCAGGATTATGGGAGGAGCGGGTACATCAATAACATATAACTGTAGCTGTTCTACATGCGTCTGTTGGGTGACCAGAGTAATTGCTACAGTAGTTTAATGAACCAAACTTAAGCCTAGAGGCTGACTATCTACAGCCCTGATGGAAAAGAGGCGGTCCAAGGGTACTAAAGGAATACGTAAATTGGTAGCTAAGGCCCCGTCCACATGTACACGTGTATTTTTGAATTTAGTTTAAAAAAAAATCTCATCCACACAAGCACGGTTTAAAAAAAATCTCTGTCCACATGAAAACGCAAAAATGCCCGATCATGTGCTGTCAAGAGCATGCCAAACCAACAGGTGACGATATAACCCTAACCGTAAAGCCATTTCGGCCAATCAGAAGCCTAAAAAAGGGTTATTACCTGTTCCGGTAGTTCTTGTCCAAAACCAGTGATGTCTGTGTCCTGGGAGCGTAGTGTAGTCATAAGCTGTGACCTGAGCAGTATTGCATTCTGATGCCTCTGTTCAGCAATATAATACAATAAATGTGCATGTATCGGTATATAAGCCCTGCTAGCAGCAAAGATATTAGCAGCGATAGTTTGGCTATGTCCGCCATTGCACAGACTCTTTTAAATTGTATTATTATTGCACAATGACTTCAAACAACTGCCAAAATCTCAGTTTTCACCGTCCACACGACATAACTGTAACCGGAGTTTCTAAAAAACTTCACCCTGGCCGGAGTTTTCAAAAAAGCTTGGTTTCAGTGACCTGATACAGCATTTTCATGTGGACGGAAGCAGGGACGGACTGGGACTAAAAATTGGCCCTAGACTTTGACTAGGCCCGGCCCAAAGCAATTAGCACGCGGAAACTCAACAACAACAACACCTGCCGCCTGGCATGAGTGTCACAATACATTAATTGTGGCTCATGATACTATACTATCCAAATTATATTCATTCAAACATACATCATATTTCCCTAGAAGAATGATGAGCTCTAGGAAGTTGCCGTGGTAATGTTGTGGTCATCTAGAGTGTCCGCTGCCTCAGATTGCTGTCCTCTGTAGCTCAGTCCTCTCTTTCCTATGAACATCACCACTTCTACTACTCTTTCTAACACCTGCCATCTCTTCCTCACTTGATCTCTGTGAGCCACAATTCGGGGACCATGTAGCAGGCTGGCTTTATCTGATTTAGATGCCCTCAAAAAATATGCCTCAGCACAACCTCTGTGCATGTTACTCCTTTCATGTTCCTCAACTCTTTGACTGATATGGTTCCAGTCCTGCATTCCACTTATGAAGGGACTGGTTTCAGTTGGTTTGGCAAATGCTAAACATACTGCACAATACATGGTATGGTTCTATTCAGTATGTAACCCATTTTCTGTCTGTGCCATCTTTGTGTTTAAACTCTCTCTGTACTGTCAGGTATTGTCTCCTTCTGAGGGTGGTATGAAAAAAAAAAACTCTTGGCTGTGGCTGTTTAACTTGGGGTGCTTAAAGTAATTTAGAATTTAGCTGGAGTGGGTGTCTTTCTCTGCTCTTGGTCTAAGATCTACCTGAAAAAAACAGGTTTTATTCCAAGATAGCAAGGAATAGATTATATAATATGCTGTCATAACAGCATATTATACAATCTATTCCATTCTGTCTTAAAATTATGCAGTAATTAATCTTACTGCACAAATAATAATAACACACCTACATTACAACCATTACAAATGTAACTTCTGTATTCAAAATCTACAAAGTTTGTAAGCATTAACTGTAACGTTACCAACATTTTTATAAGTGAAAGCACAACATATTTCTTAATATTAGCTACAGCATGTGGCATTTTACAGCTCAACTTTACCAGCGCAACTTTCTGTCCCTCATCATCACTGGAGGCATGTTGCTGCATAGCTGTCACTTCTTCACTGCTGGGTCTGCTGCTAATATTTAACTGTGAGGTGCTGCTAAATATTTCAGTTAGTTTGCGACATTTAGCGGCTTCAGTATCTAATTTTCTCTCGCCTTTTCAGCACCAACCTTTCCGTTTATTGCCTGCGGCCGCGTTATGCTTTTAGTTTATTTCTAAGCTTCTATCTACCATCTTCGCGGTTGGTTTCTTTCACTGCTTCCACTTCTTCTTCTCCTTACTTGGCGGCCACGGCCAGTGCAGCTGGCATCCAACTTAAAGGTGCATTGCTGCCACCTACAGTACTGGAGTGTGAACCAGATTAGTGGGGGAAAAAGACAGGTGATGGAGTACTGGCCGTTCTGTGATTCTCCAGATCACACAGATGGCCAGTCTGCCCCTGGACGGAAGGCATAAACGCATAGAAAAAACTCAGGTTTCAAAAATTCCTGTGTTCGTGTAGAGGAGGCCTAAATTCCTATCAATAAAACTGCCTGCTGATCCCGAATCCACTAAAGTCTGTAACTGAACTTTATGAGGGTATTCAGAAAAGGCTACCGGAATAAGAACCTGATTACTAGTAACAGAAGAAGGGGTTTTTACCTGGGGTGGTGCCTGATCGCCTGTGCTGCTGGTCCTAGGAACCAAAAGGTGCAGGTGGCAGTAGAGTGCAAAATGTCCCGTTTTGCCATAAAAGGACATTTCTCCTAAAGCTTCTGGTTCCCTTCTCTGAATCCCGGATACAAGTGGAACCCACCTCCATGGGTTCTTGTGCCTGCAGGAGGCCAACCAGCCGGATAGCCATGTTAACTAGTTGATCAAAACCGATAGTAGTGTCCCTGCATGCCAACTCCTGGCGGACGTCCTCCTGCCGGCTACACTGGAAATGATCTATGAGAGCGTGGTTACTCCAACTTGATCCAGCAGCCAGAGTTCGAAATTTCAAGGCGAACTCCCACGCCGATCTGGTTACCTGGCAAATATGGAACTGGCGTTCACCTGCCTTGGGGCCCTGAGGAGAATGGTCAAAGACCGCACTAAACAGGCGAGTGAACTACTCATAATCATCCACCATGTAACGTCTCCATTACATCGTCCTGCGGTTGCTCTGTCAGGCAAGAGATCAGAGTGGACACTCTGTCACGTCCCATTGCCGAGGGTGTTGTGGTTGTGAAGTAGAGGCACATCTGCAGGAGAAAACCTTGACAACCGCAGCTCCGTCATACTCCATGTTGAGGGACAGATGAACGGACCCTGATGCAGGAGCAGGTACAGGAACGTCAGATATGGGAATGACCGAAGGGCTTGATGATGGGGGCTCTGAATGCCGCTCTCTCTCCAGTCTGTCTACGACTTGTAACACCTGGTCCATGGCTGCACCCAGACTGGTCAGTATTTCTCCGTGTTCATGGATCCGCTCCACTATACCAGAGAGTTCTATGCGTCCTGCTGACTCCATGAATGGTGAGGTATTCTGTAATGATTATAGGCAGTGGGAGTCAAAGGCAGGTAAGTGGAATTGGTTTTATTGTATATTCCACAGCACTCAAAATAAGCAGAGGGAACCATATCCCAATATACAAAATAAAGTGTGTCAATCACAGGGGCATCAAAACATGTTTCACATAGAACATATAATGTTTACAATCTTACAGTCGCAGTAGTGAACAATACCTCACAAAGAGGGTTAGGTAAAGAGATTTTAAATAGTTTCTACCCTACATGAAATGATGTATAGGTGCATCGCGTCTCAACATAATGATCGTTGATTGGGAGACTAGCGATACACCTTTGAGGGAAGGGAGACAGTGATGTCAGAAGGCCAGGGATGCTGACCACCAGATCCCCCCTATGCCACCAGGGGAGGCTCCAGGACAGGAAGATATTACAGTATCTTTGAAGTTTACGTTTTCAACCCCTGGATCCAATATGCTAGTTTCTAAAGTTTACTAGTCCTAAAACATATATTTTTTGTAGTTTTCAAAAAAGTTACATAGTGCAGGATAAATAATCTACTGTGAAACTGGTTTGGATGCAGGTAAAATCTTTGTAAGAATGAGTCTTTAATAGCAAGATTGAACGCTTTTATATTTAACAATTTCAGTCCCTCACATTCATTTTAGGAATATAGGTCTGTTTAACTTTGTCTGGGTAATCATTCCAGCTAAGTATTCTTAGAAAAATCTTCTTTAGTAGGTAGCGCTATTAGTAAGTATGTGAACTGTGATACCTATAAGGTGTTAAACAATTTAATCTTACCATAGATAGACACATTTTTTACTTGCCAAGGTTGCGTGATCTTATCAGTTCTTGTTAACTTTCTATGGAAATGTATTGTTGACAGTTCAATTAAAATGTTAAGAATATGAACTCCATCAATAAATCTACTTTGCCATCTGCCTATTTTATATGTAGCATACAAGGTATTTTCAAGGTTGTGTCTTTTGTTCCAATGCACAATAAAGTCATCATTTGGGGACAAATTAGAGATATTGATTCATCTGCATATATGGACACTTTTGCATTTAGGCCCTGAACCTCCAACCCCTTTATGTTGCTATGTAGTTTGTTTTTTATGGCTAACATTTCTAACAAGCTAGAAGTGCTTAATCACAAAATGGACCAATTGAGAATATGTGGAAAGAGTTAAAAAATGTCTTTAGAACATAGGTCCTCACACAACTCGAAGGAACTTGAGGAGTTTTGCAAAGAAGAATGGATAAAAATGCAAAGCTGGGAAAGAGTTTTCCAAATAAACTCATTGCTGTACTTGCTGCCAAATGTACTGCTACCAAATATTGACTGAATTAATTAATTGATTAAAATTATGTATTTTGTATTTGTTAATTAAATTAGGACAGCTGGCAGATATTTCAATTTGGTGTAATGCACTTTTTTGCATTGATCAGTGATAAAAACTAAATTTCGATTTTGTTCAGTAACACAATAATGTGGTATCGTCCATGAAGGGTGAATACTTTTCAGCACCACGTTAGATCTCCCAGCGAACAGGCTCGTTGTAGCCTAGAGATCTGCCTCAAATGTAGGCTAATGTTTAAACAAGCCACTTAGGTTTGGCCTATTTCTGCTCTCTGCACAGTAAATATGTGGGTTTCACTGCTCCACAGTGACACTAAGTGGTGGTATCATAGCAACAAGCAAACCACCTGTACTGTAGGTCTACATTGGCAGCTGTGCTGAAGCGAATTTTACTGTTGGAAATTACTGATATATAATAAATGATTCACATGCAATGGAAAAGCCTAATATTCTGCAGCCCTTAGTTTAGTGTCCTAATGATGAAACCTTTAGCTCATCCATAATTTATCATGTTTTGACAATAATTTCTGATCTTTTATTTAATGCCATCTTCGTGAATGATGGTATCAATTCAAATCAAAATGTACATTCCTGGGTGTTCTAAAAGGTATGATCAGTGGTGTACTGTACACACTTCTTACATAAAATGCATTTCAAAGTGCTTAATAGGTAAAAAGGCCATAATACCTATACATAATAACGATAATAATTTATGTAAAAAATATATAGTTGTCTGTGAAGAAAAGTAATAATAAAATAGTAAATATTTTAGTTGAGAGACCATTGCAAATGAATGAATTTTTTTATTATTTATGATTTTTTTGTTGTGGTCTGTATTTCAAGGCAGGTTGAAGTAGAGGCTAGGGAGACAGGCATTTAAAGGGAGATGAAGAAGGAAGGCAAAGACAACCAAGCCATGGCTTGTGTATGGTGCACGTGTATTTCAGAGACACATGGTGCACGTGTATTTCAGAGACACATGGTGCACGTGTATTTCAGAGACACATGGTGCACGTGTATTTCAGAGACACATGGTGCACGTGTATTTCAGAGACACATGGTGCACGTGTATTTCATAGACACATGGTGCACGTGTATTTCAGAGACACATGGTGCACGTGTATTTCAGAGACACATGGTGCACGTGTATTTCAGAGACACATGGTGCACGTGTATTTCAGAGACACATGGTGCACGTGTATTTCAGAGACTGGAGCTGAGACTGCTACACCAAACTTTGGCACAACAACTACTGAAACTTTAAAATAAAAGTGATATTACACAATTTCACATGTGCACCTTCATATTTTATTTATTTATTTTTAAGTCAATAGTTTCTGTATTGCTCAGACTTTCAGGCAGGCTTTTCCAAAAGACAGGGCCATTATGTCTAAATCAGCCCTCACCATACATTTAGGGTCTAACGTTTCTAGCAGTTAAAGGCCAGCAACAATATATTTTAGGTTTGATATAGTCTTCCTCAGCTGGGCAAAACAGCACATAGTCGACTTGTCAGAATGTCAGACTGATACCTTATACATTTCAAATGCAGTATTATAAAAGGTGCAAGGACCAGGATTTACAAGACAACTGTTGAAAACAAAATCACAATTGGACTATTCTGATTATCAGAATCGAATTTTGAGAAATGTTTTGCATTGTAATAGATATTACTTTTATAAACAAGGGTTAGTTGAAGCTCTAAACTTTAGTCCAACACTCTAAAAACAAATGGTGCTAAATAGCACTAAACGTGGTTCATGGCTTGTAATCATAGGGGAACCACTTTAAGTGCTATATAGCACCTATCTTTAAAAATGGTGCTATGTAGAACCATAAGAGGTGCCATATAGCACCTTAACCATCCCAAAGAACCGCTGAAGAGGTAGTGGTGCTATATAGCACCGTAACCATTTAAAGAAACTGTTAAGCCCAGTTTGGTTCTTCAGCGGTTCTTTGGGGTGGTTAAGGTGGAACCTCTTATGGTTTTACATAGCATCATTTTTAAAGATAGATGCTATATAGCACTTAAAGTGGTTCCCCTATGATTACAAGCTATGAACCACTTTTAGTGCAATTAGCACCATTTGTTTTTAGAGTGAAGTCTATGACAGTTTGTTGATGACTATGATCCAGTTGTAAGCCAATGCAATTTTATTAATTTAATGTTATAAGGTGTGGGCCTACTTGTAAAAATATATTAATAAACCACTCCAAACCAAAATCTATAACAGATAAACAGTGAAACGTTTTCAACAGTACACTTGCCTGAAAGCAGAGTGCCATGGCACTGTGTTGAAAAGGCTGCTTTTCCAAATGATGTCAGCCAGACTCACCTATCAAAATAGTGTTGCGTAAACACGGGTGAATTCCCCATATGATGACTTTTATGTACGCCTTTAGTAGCTTATGTACCTACAAAAATAACAGAGTAGATGGGCCTTTTCGGATGGGCTATAGGGGTTTATTACATAGTCATATTTACAAAAGTAGTTAGTTTTGTTTCTGAAATGCGTACAGTACGTGCGCAAACACTTAAGCGTGCGTAAATATTCATAGATGTCTCTGTGTGGTTAAGAAATGCATACTCAACTAGTTAAAATTGTATGCGGATTTAAGCTTCGTCGTTATATAATAGATTTCAGCAGCAAAAGAATAACGCGTTACGCATGTCTTTGTGCTGTGACGTCGGAGCTTCAGTCCGCATATTCGCTCCTCGACTCTGCTACCATGCCAGGCGTCAATAGCTGCCGAAAAGCGATTGCTGTATAGACGGCACACAGGCTTGGATAAATTCCATCCCGCAATAGTAATGTCTCCTTTATCCATTTAGAGTCCACACACTGATTCTGCATACGGTATGCGTTAAGATGTCGACCTGCTATTTGACAATTCGATATATCTACTCCGTAAATTCTGCAATTCATGTTTTATTGAGTTGAGCGGCTCAACTTGAACCCCTACATACATGTTAAGCATTTTAAACAATGTTAGAAGTAAATGAATGTAATAATTAATTAATAGTGCTGCATGCATTCGGGGCTATATGTGACTAAATTATTCTTGGATATTGGCTGATTTATTGTTGTTAATTTATGGAAAGATTCTAGTGGACAGCTTTGGTGACAGTTTAATTATGGGTAACCGAGGCGAGTACACTACACATCTATTGGATTTACAGAGCGCTCTCACTTACAAAACACGCCCACTCAAGTCTGGCAAATATTAGAATCTGCGAACCCACTTTCCCGTGCCTGCTTGACAGGGGGCGCGAGAATAACCGGTTACCCGATGACGTTATTCATAAATTCAATAGGTGTTATATTGAATAAATATTGCAGAACTGCTTTTAGTTAGAATTCACCACTGCACGTGGTTTGAAAGGCTGAACTTTATTACCTTATTGCCAACATATTCAACACGACCAGGAGCACTGAACCGGGAGCTGCAGAGATAGCGGTTCCATAGAGAAGGATTTTGCGATGCAATCTGGGGATTCAGGGCCGAGTATGGGCACAGGTTCTGGGTATGCAGACTCGTCCTTACCTGAAGAGACGAATCCACCCAAACCTCCCGGCCAAAATGCAGTGTCGGTGTTGTGGTCGTTTGGAAAAGGCCTGGCTACAGTTTTACCTGTTTACCTAGCCGGATACTTCGGCTTCAGTATCAGCTTGGTTCTATTCGTTCTGATGGTGTACATGGGATGGAAACATAGCAGGAACGACAAAGTAATGCGACTGCGATCAGCTATGTATGCATTGGAGAACGAGAAAGCATACACTACTGCAAGAGCCTTTAGGAGTAAGCGGGAACTACCCCCATGGGTAAGTTACAAGAAAAAACATGTTTTCTTTTAAAAATCTCAGTAAGCTAGTTCCCAGACATTTGTAGCATAGGGACGAGGTTAAATTAGACAGCCTACTGCAACCAGAGAGTGCAAAATATGTTGAGTCCAGAACTATTACTTTGCCATTTCGTAAAATAAATATTTAGTAATACTTCAGTAATTATTCCAATGAATTAATACACCTGCATCTTAATGCATCAATGACATTGCATACCTCATCAAACCGCTCAAACCAAAAAACATACTTTATTGTTAACGTTGGCTATATATTTTTAGAAAACAAAATGACATAGCCAACAGAAACTACCTGTGGTGTAATAGTCATTTGATAACTTTAACATATTACTGTATCTGACAGATATTTCTGTCTCCCTGTGTGGTTTGTTGCCTTCTCTCTCTCTCTCTCTCTCTCTCTCTCTCTCTCTCTCTCTCTCTCT
>JACXGM010006683.1:10036-20872 GCA_016801145.1 Umbra pygmaea | reverse complement strand
TTGTGTGTGTGTGTGTTTGCATGTGCTATAATTTCCTCTTTAGGAGTTCCGTAGAACTAAAGGTTTGTGGTGTTGGGTGGGTCAGTGGTGTGTGAGCTCCTACTTCCAGAGCATGTATGCTTTTGCTTCATGGGTTTGGTCTGTGGCGGTACTATTTTGATAGACTCTCTCATCTTCCATGCTTTTTCTCTGTCAAGTAAAGTATGAAAATGCACAGAAATATACAATCACTTCATTAGGTACACCTGTTCAACACATGTTAAGGCAAATATCTCACCTGGAGGCGCAGATGGCTAAGGGTTTAGGGAGTCAGACTTGTTTTCGGAAGGTTGCCAGTTCGAATCCTTACTCTCCCAAATGTCATTGTGTCCTTGGGCAAGACACTTAACCATAAGTAGCTCCTGATTGCCCCTGTACTGTAATAACTGTAAGTTGTGTCTGCTAAATGACTAAAATGTAATACTGTATCTAATCAACCAATCACATGACAGTAAGTGAATGCCCTTAGGCATTTAGACATGGTCAAGACGATCTGCTGAAGCAGATGGGCTACAGCAGCAGAAGACCTGGTGCCACTCTTGTCAGCTAAGAACAGGAAACTGAGGCTACAATTTGCATGGGATTACCGCAATTGGAACATAGAAGATTGGAAAAACTTTGCCTGATCTGACGAGTCTCCATTTCTGCTGCAATATTCAGATGGTAGGGACATAATTTGTGGTAAACCACATGAAAACATGGATTCATCCTGCCTTGTATCAACTGTTCAAGCTGCTAGTGGTGGTGGTGTAATTGTGTGGGGGATATTTTCTTGGCACACTTTGGGACCCAATTGAGCATTGTGCCAATTGAGCATTGTTTAAATTGCCACAGCCTACCTGAGAATTGTTGCTGACCATGTCCATCCCTTTATGACCACAGTGTACTTATCTTCGAATGACTACGTCCATGTCACAAACCGCACATCATTTCAAACTTGTTTCTTCAACATGAAAATGAGTTAACTGTACTCAAATTACCAAAACCTCTGAGAAATGTTTCCAGTATATTGTTGAGTTCATGCCACGAAGAACTAAGGCAGTTCTGAAGTCAGAAGTGGCTCCAACTCGGTACTAGCAAGGTGTACCTAATGAAGTGTCCAGTTAGTGTATGCTGAAACATAACTTGAAAGTTGTGCCACAGTTGGGAGGACGGAGGACTAAGAAAAAATAAATGAAGATCAATATTTAAAACATATAAATACAGTAATATTCATGCACTTGACGCAATAATATGTTTTGTGGGTGCAGGTTGCAGTAGTGTTGTATTAGTGAAAAATATAAGGCCAGTCAAACAGTTGGCCTGATGCTGACAGCCTACTCTTCTACACACACTCAACACTCACACTGTCACCACACGTTGGTGGTTTGTGTCAACAGGATACAGGATATCACAGGACATCTTGGGCTTACACACGCCCATACACGGGCGCACACACATCATTGTGAACAGTGCAAACTGCAGGTCTTGTGACTGCGATTAAAAAGAGAGCTTGAGGGACGGCTGAGGTTGGTCATCCTGGAACATGGGCGATGGCCCTAAAGAAAACCCCACACCTCATCATTCTATTTTCTTGAGTAAATTCTTAGACACACTTTACTGGAGCTTCACACGTTCCTTCCCGTGTTACACCCTCTTTCCACATTGAATATGATTCATTGCAAGAATATGGTAGAAATCGAGTCAGCTTTGTTCTTTAATTCACATTATCCCTTTAAAAGGCGTCGGAATTTCAAATCTTACCACGTTTCTTTGTTCTTTTTATACAGGTCAACTTTCCAGATGTGGAGAAGGTAGAGTGGATCAACAAGGTATGTAGTGTACACACACCCTAAGCTGCTGTTCCAATGGGATTGACTTGTACTTTCTGGATGGCATTCTGGCCTACCCCACCGTTGCCCTGAGCGCTGTATGCCTCTCGCAGAACTCCACCCCTTCCATAGGTACCCATCCTCCTCTAGTATAATTAAAAGTCAGTGGGTGAATGTTAATGTTTCCCTTCAGACAACAACACACAGCCACAACACGCTGCTATCCATTCCATAAATGTTGTGTATAAATAATATGAATAAAATATTAGTCTGTGTGGCGATGGGTGATGTGTATATGAATAAACAAGTCTGCCCTTGGAATTGACAGATCTTATGACGTGTTTGTGACAAAGCCCAGATTGTAGGGGAGTGATCTCCTGGGCTCATCCTCCACAAACAACAGTCCTGATTATGGCTCCTGAGGGACATCTTCCCCCCTTCCCCACCACATGCTCTGACTACGCTAGGTTACCCAGCCTCCAGCACCATGGCTCTGGTTCTGACTGGCTGCAATAACAACAACAGACCCTGATCTGCTTTGCCGTATCATTTGGTTAGGATGAGAGATTGGACGATACAGCCAGAAAGATATGAAATGATGGTTTGATATCAAAGACAGATGATTTGGACGACATGGCCCAACAAGAATTAGTGAGCGCAGATGGCTCAGTGGTTTGGGAGTCAGAGTGGTAGTCGAAAGGTTGCCGGTTCAATTACCGACTGTGTCGTTGTGTTCTTGGGCCTACCTTGCTCCAGGGGGTTGTTGTTGTACTTACTGTATGTCGCTCTGGATAAGAGCGTCAGCTAAATATTGTAAGCTAGTCATGTGCCCACTTCAAAACAAATGTCCTGACTAGGGGATATGATTTTATTTGGGATGTAGCTGATGGCAGATCCAGACAAGGAGAGATTGTCATATGACAAGGGAACGTCATAGGTCAAAAAATGGTGTTAGAATCACTTCCTTTAAATTCACAAAGGCTGAAACTACCGTTCAAATTGCATATGCTTTAGTTTTTAAATCACAAGCCTAAAGCAAAACATCTACAAGAAAGGCGGTGTGAAGTCAGAGAATGTCAGGCAGTATTCACATGCACAAGGGAACTATGCAATAGTCAAGTGACCAATAAAGTGAAATAAAATTTTGATACATTTAGTTATTGAAAATCCAAGTTTGTATATTATCAGCCAATTTGTTGCTACAGTATATAGAGCAAATGTGGCTCTACATTTAGATCTACTTGGATCAGTAATGAGTAATCTAGTAAAAAACAGCAGCATTAGTAGTTATCTAGCTAGTAGGGAGGCTGTATTTGTTGTTTCTTGTCAGATCTAGTGTTCAGGCTTGTGTTTTTCTGTTATATGACTAATTTATTAGTCTTTAGCCGTGTTTGCACAGACAGCCCACTACACCATTCAGATATCCTACATGAATACGCAATGCTTGAAAATGCCAAAATTACTTCTTTATTTGATCAAATATAAATATATATTTTTTTAATTTTAACTTATATCTTCAGGCATTTTATGCTTTATTGGACAGGAAAATGGTGAAAGAAAGAGAAGCCGTTATATTTTTTAGGACAGTATTTGAACCTAAGATGGAGCAGCACATGGACATGGGAAAGTGTGCAAAATGTTACATTTTGTTTAAAGATAGCAGAAAAAGTTTAGTTGATTGAACTGTGTCTGCCAGTGTAAATGTAGCCAAGTGTCACTTCTCAGATATGTGACTATGATGACACAAACATAGCGTACATGTACATTACCTATAAGTTGATTGCAGATGTCTATATTTGAACATAAATATACGGTAGAGCATATATCAATAATATGGTAGAGCATATTGACTGACTGACCTTTGCTGAGCAGGCAATTTCATTTTCTTTATTGTAGCTACATATTCCATTCAATATTCAGTGTCATTTCCCAGCACACTGTATTCTCTGCCTGCACTGCAGTCCTTCAAAAACTGCCACGGTGTCCTTGAGACGTGACTAGATGATGATGATTCGATCTGTGTATTAATGAGGCTGGATCTCATGTATATGTATTAGGCTGTAAAAAGAACAGCCCTGACCACCTCTCACCCATCTTGCTCTCTTTCTACCTGTCTTTGTTTTCTCTTCCCTTCCTCCATCTCTCACTCTCTCTCTCTCTTTCTTTCCGGCAGATTCTGCAGCAGGCCTGGCCGTTCCTGGGTCAGTATCTGGAGAAGTTGCTGATGGACACCATTGCTCCTGCCATTCGGGCATCCAACACCCACCTGCAGACCCTCAGCTTCACCAAGGTCAACCTGGGGGAGAAGGTATGGTCTAGCAGCCGTGCAAAAATACTACAGCACGTCAGTCACTAATGTATACTCGAGAGTCCAGTAGTTTATAGAGGTACATTTTGTGGCTGTATAATGCTTTGCCATTGTTCATATGACTGGTGACCTTGCAGAAAATGTGCACACATGAATAACCCCACACGTCCTCCTCGACAGCCTGGGGAGCCAGGTTTCATATGCTGATGTGTTTCTTTTGTTGCAGGCGATAAAGGTGGTGGGGGTGAAGGCTTACACGGAGAATGATAAGCGGCAGGTGTTGCTGGACCTATATATTAGGTACTGACTTGATGCCTCTGTGATTCGGAGAACCTCCATCTGTAGCTGCAGTGGATGCGTGACATGAACATCCTCTGGGGAGTCAGATGGCTCAGCGGTTAGGGAGCTAGTCTGAAGGTTGCCGGTTCGATTCCTAACCAAATGTCATTGTGTCCTTGAGCAAGGCATTTTACCCTAAGTTGTTCCAGGATGTCGCTGTACTTACTGTACGTCACTCTGGACAAGAGCGTCTGCTGGATTACTAAAATGTAAATGTAATTGTTTCCTTTCGGCAGCTACGCAGGCGATGTGGAAGTCAATGTGGAAATCAAGAGGTACTTTTGCAAAGCAGGAGTGAAGGGAATCCAGGTAAAATATTTACAGAGCTGTACTTTAGCACAGGGTTTCCCAAACCTCTCCTCAGACCTGCCCTTCCCCTGACATTTCACATTGTCTCTCTGTTTCCAATTATCTTCCCTCACGGCCACTTGCATTATCTCCCTCTTTCTCTCTCTGTCTCTTTCTGTCTCGTTGTCTCCCTCCCTCGTTTCTCCCTTAACCTTTCTTTCTCTAGCTGCATGGGAAGTTGCGGGTGATCCTGGAGCCCCTGATTGGAGATGTGCCTCTAGTGGGAGCCATCACCATGTTCTTCATCCGCAGACCTGTGTGTGGATGAACCTATCATTCCTTTGTTTGTTTATTACTTGCTCATTTATTGGTTAGTTAGTTAGGTAGTTAATTAGTTAGCGTGTTGGTTGGTTAGTTGGTTATTTATCCATCCATCTATTAAGTGATGCTTTCCTTTGATTTAAACTTGAATCTCCGTAACGTCCTCTGCTTTCACAGACGCTGGACATCAATTGGACTGGTCTGACTAATGTTCTTGATATCCCTGGACTAAAGTGAGTGATTTTACAAAAAAATAGAAATCTGTTAGAGTTAAGTGTCATTGTGGGCCCATCTGTTAGGATGTGGTATGATGTTATGATGTTTTTATAGTGACTATGACATCATCGTAGCCATGATAAAAATGTCGTAACACACACCCTCTCATGTATGGTTTTCATGTTGTTGATACCTCAAGGGCATCGAGACAGAACTTAACAGGGCACTGTCTTTGCTGATGTGTGTGTGTGTGTTATACAATTATATATAATACAATTAAATCATTGTCAGTGGGATGTTTAGTTGACAACATCATTAATCAAAACAACCTGGCAATACATTTCTATTTAATTGTATTAATCTTATTTGTATTCGACTTAGAGTATTTGCTGAAAAACATTTTCAAGGTGTGTTCCCATGGGGATATCTGTGTCCTACTCACTGACAGTGCTCCGTTGTTTACAAGTTGGAGATGCATGTTCACGTTGTCAGCAGTAGTATATATTGTTTGTCTATTTGTGTGTTGTTTTCCATTTTTGTGTGTCCCGCCCCAACGCCACCCTTGCATTCATTTACAGTGCCTTGTCGGACACTATGATAATGGATGCGATAGCCTCGCACCTGGTCCTCCCCAACCGCCTCACTATCCCCCTGGTGGCCAACCTGCACGTTGCGCAGCTCCGCTCCCCTCTCCCGCGGGTAAAACTCACTGAAATACTGAATCACCTGGAGGGTTACTGACCATCTGACTGACTGAAGCATTAACACCAGACTTAGAAATGCGGGCGCTAAAATGCTAGACGTGCCATTGTTAAAATATTTTTTGCAGGGTGAGCTTAACACAGCATTTTACATGCCTTTAACATAGATTTTGTCACTATAACCTGCAATAAAGTTAGGCAGGCTTGGAACGAGTTTTAGCACCTGCTACTGTAACAGAATGACTGACCCCATGGAAATCAAAGAGCTTGCATAGCATATAGGCTAACACATAGCTACATACTGTAGTCAGCAAATCATCCTTTGACAATGTATATGAATCATGCCTTTCTGTGTGTTTGTCTGTCAGGGGGTGGTGCGTATCCACCTATTGGAAGCAGAGAACCTGACAGCCAAGGATACGGTCATTAAGGGGATAATTGATGGCAAGTCTGATCCGTACGCTGTGCTGCGCGTGGGTACCCAGACGTTCACATCCCACACCGTGGACAGCAACCTCAACCCTCAGTGGAGAGAAATGTTTGAGGTGAGAGGGCAGAGAGAGAAACAAAGACAGACAGAGAGTGATGGAATGAGCGACAGCTGGACAGAGAGAGAGAGAGAGCTGCGTTATGAGGTGAGAATTAGACAGACAAAGAGAGAGTGATATGGAGAGATAGAGAAAATGAAAGAAACAAGAAGACAGAAGAGAGACAGAGTAATGCAAGGAGTGATGGAGACAGGGAGAACCGTAAGAATAAAGAACGAAACAAACAAGCTGCGAGAACCTTATGAACACAGAACAAAACATATCAGAGTTGAGAATGAACATATGAACACTGAACATACACTATTAACCATAGAAGGGCAATGACTCCAACGACAGATTTCCAAAGCTACATTCCTGATAGAGAGCATTTCCTGTCTACAAGCGCTTCATTAATTATTACATATTCATAAATCTTGTTAAATCTGTCCTTTAAGGAGGTATTTCACTATTAACTTCCCAATTCTACAGCTCGGGACCTATGAGCTCTGTGGGACCATGGCTAATTGAAAACGTCAAAATGGTTACAGTGGTGAACATGTAAGGTTTTTTAAAGCTGCATTGTGTAAGATCTGCTCCCATCTACTGGTGAAAATGTATATGACAAGCAATTGAAGCCCCTCGCGTTATTATACCAGCAACGTGAACCTGTTTTTTCTTTCAAAACAAGTCATTTATTTATTCATTCATTCATTCACATACTTGACCATGAGAAAGGAGATTTGACCTTCAGTGCTCGGACCGTAGCAAGTCTTATATTACTGCACTCATTGTAGCCCTAAGCATGACAAGTATATTAGTCTTGGTCCATTCCAGAGTGGCCACTGTCTTGCCCCCATCTGCAGGCTGCAGCTCCACATGTCAGTGCCCTTGGTCTAACTGTTAAAATGCTTGGTTTATTTATCTGCTTCTTTCTGCAAAAGGATGTCTGTGGCAACATGGGTTGAATCCCAAATGACTCCCTATTCCTTGTATATTACACATATTTCTACTAACACCTATGTTGAAAGTAGTGCACTATATAGGCAATAGTGTTTGGGACACATCATGTTGTCACTGACCTTGTCTTCCTCAGGAAGACTTTTCTGCTTCTGCAGAAAAATTTAAATAGTTTTTCTGAAAAAGCACCATATTAACCAAAACGTTGTGGTTTTCTTTATCTGGTTAATCTATGTTTGGCATCTCATCTAATGTATCACAGGAAATTGCATAAATTCAACAGTATTGCAGAACTTACATTTTGGTGGTTTAGAGCTTTAGGGCTTTCATCAGTACATTCTTTGGTTATTTAATGCAGAGTAACACATACATAAGAGTGGATGCTCATTAAACAATAATAGTTTCTTTCACGTACAAAACATTTATTACATTTACTGTAGATTTCACAATTTATCACCATCATTTCATGTGTTCACATGACATGCAAATTGATGTTGCTTTTGTGAAATGTGTATAAAAATATATATGCAAAATAAAGATATTCTATATTCTTAAACGTAATATTATAATATTATAAGATATGCAGTATTCTTAATGTTAATATTATAATAAATATGCAATACATGTTCTTTATCTAGTGTGAAAGTCATTGGCTTCTCCCATGGGAGACCAACTTTAGTATATTACATGTCAAATTTTGGGAAATTACATGTGTCAGGATCAAGTGAAATATAAATATGAAAAATAAAATGACAAAAAAGTAAATTACAAAATGTTATATGAAAATTAACAAACATAATAACAACATAATTAGTTATTCATAAAAAATATGGAGTGCTACTCGGGTGTGTGAAAAGCATGCCCCTCTGGAACTAAGTAAAGGCATCCAAGCATTCGTTAGAAAAAAGAACCCTGAGGCACTCAGGAGGGTAGATTTAAAAAGCCTTTAATGTATTTCTTGGCTGAATCATTAAAAACATGTCAACGCGTTTCGGCCATTGAGGCCTTCCTTCATCAGGGCAAGTCTGATCAATCATTGATTTGATCCTCAAGGATGGAACTACATTCTCATTCATGTGACCAGCTTCCAAATGCTGTAAAACTGTATTTTTTATATAAAAAAATCTGAAAATGATGTAGAGTTCATTCTAAAAGAATTCACAGTGCTTCACCTTTTCCACATTTTGTTATGTTGCACCCGTATTCCGAAATTGATTTTATTCATTATTTTCCTGAAAATTCTACAAACAATACCCCATAATGACAATGTGAAAGAAGTGTGTTTAAAATCTTAGCAAAGTTTAAAAAAAAAAAATGAGAAAAGCGCATAAGTATTCACAGTCTTTGCTGTGACACTCAAAATTGAGCTCAGGTGCATTCTGTTTCCACTGATCGTCCTTGATATGTTTCCACAAACTGATTGCAGTCCACCTGTGGAAAATTCAGTTGATTGGACATGATTCGGAAAGGCACATACCTGTCTATATAAGGTCCCACAGTTAACAGTGCATGTCAGAGCACAAACCAAGCCATGAAGTCCAAGTAATTGTCTGTAGACCTCCAAGACAGAATTGTCTCAAGGCACAGATCTGACGAAGGGTACAGAAAAATATCTGCAGCATTGAAGGTCCCAATAAGCACAGTGGCCTCCATCATCCCATAAATGAAAGAAATTTGGAACCACCAGGACTCTTCCTAGAGCTGATGTTCACTCTGACGGAGCTCCAGTGTTTCTCTGTGGAGAGAGGAGACATTTTCAGAAGAACAATTATCTCTGCAGCACTCCACCAATCAGGCCTGTATGGTAGAGTGGCCAGACGGAAGCTACTTCTCAGTAAAAGACACATGAGAGCCCACCTGGAATTTGCCAAAAGGCACCTGAAGGAATCTCAGACCATGAGAAACAAAATTCTCTGTTCTGATGAAACAAAGATCGAACTCTATGGCTTAGAGACATCCTTGCTGTAAACCTGCTCCAGAGCACTCTGGACCTCAGACTGGGGCGAAGGTTCATCTTCCAACAGGACAATGACTCTAAGCACACAGCCAAGATAACAAAGGCGTGACTACAGGACAACTCTGTGAATGTCCATGAGTGGCCCAGCTGGAGCCCAGAATTGAAGTTGATTGAACATCTCTGGAGAGATCTGAAAATGGCTGTGCACCGATGCTCCTTATCCAACCTGATGGAGCATGAGAGGTCCTGCAAAGAAAAATGGGAGAAACTGCCCAAAAATATGTGTGCCAAGCTTGTAGCATCATACTAAAAAAGACTTAGATGTGCTTATTTCATGTATTATTTTTAATAAATTTGCTAAGATTTCAAGCACACTTCTTTCACATTGTCATTATAGGGAATTGTTTGTAGAATTTTGAGGGAAATAATTAATTTAATCCATTACGGTATAAGGGTGTAACATAACAAAATATAAAAAAGTGAAGCGCTGTGAAAACATTCCAGATGCACTGTATATGGAATAGTTTCCCTAGAATATGCAGTGCTTTGTTACACACAAAAGCGTGTTAAATTCTGTTAAATCACATCCCCATTTTCAACTCTTGATCAAATAACAAAATATGCATCGCATACGGAATGAAATCATTGTCCCATCTAAACTGCTTTTTTCATTTTTAAGTTCATTATATACATGTTCTACAGCTTTTGGAAACTGGTCACACATTTTGGGATGTGTGTTATTATGTAATTTATGTTTATTTATATCTGTTAGGTGATTGTCCATGAAGTACCTGGTCAGGAGCTGGAGGTGGAGGTGTTTGACAAAGACCAAAACCAAGATGACTTCCTTGGCAGGTAGTACACAACGTACTGACTACACTCTACACCCTATTACCTATATACTAACACGCTATTACCTATGTACTAACACCCTATTCACTAGACCCTATTAACTATGTACTAACACCCTATTCACTACACCCTATTACCTATGTACTAACACCCTATTAACTACACCCTGTTACCTACTGTATGTACTGACTACACTCTACACCCTATTACCTATGTACTAACACCCTATTCACTACACCCTATTACCTATGTACTAACACCCTATTCACTACACCCTATTACCTATGTACTAACACCCTATTCACTACATCCTATTACCTATGTACTGACTAATACACTATTCACTACACCCTATTACCTATGTACTAACACCTAATTTACTACACCCTATTACCTATGTACTGACTAATACCCTATTCACTACACCCTATTACCTATGTACTAACACCTAATTTACTACACCCTATTACCTATGTACTGACTAATACCCTATTACCTATGTACTAACACCCTTTTCACT
>JACXGM010006682.1:8204-24168 GCA_016801145.1 Umbra pygmaea | reverse complement strand
AGTCTTCCAGCCAACTCCAGCAGCCGCTTCAGCCCCATAAATGCAAACAGAACACAATTCTCATTAGTGCCCACAGCTGGTTCAATTACCCCTACCTGGGCGCTGACCTGCCCCTAGAGGGTGCTGCTGTATTGTCCTTCAACCTCTTGGCTTCCACACCTTCACATAATATCGAAATACTTGCTGGTAAGTTGCAGGATATTGAAATCTGCTTTCACTTCACCTAAAGATATTTACTTTTGGGCATAGACTGCTGCCAAAACACGATACTTTCTGCAGGAAAAGAACGCATTCACAATGGACACAGCTCCCCTTTGCTTTCTCGGCTAGTGGACTAGCTTCCCAGGGTAGTGGACTATGTGAATTTGGGTATGCACTTTAAAAACACCCCCCTTATCGAGCTCTTGTTTCTTACCATTTTGGTATGGATTGTTATAATCTGCTTGCATTTCACCTAAATATTTACTTTCAATTCACTTTCAATTCACTAATGTCAATAGACATTTACCTTGTGGACAAAATAATAAAATAATGGCAGTACTAACTCTGAGAGTGAGTCAATCAACATTATTATGTTTTCATTGACTCAAAGGATTCAAAGGGATTCTTGAATGACAGTTGTTGTCTCAGATAAGTTCTCTTTTCCTGTTGCCATTTCTTTCACAAACCATCTGCAGCCAGGCCTAAAATGAACGTCAGCAACTAACCCGAGATCGCCCGCACCTCCACCTCTGAGTTGCCATGGAAACCCCTTAGCTTTAAAAATAGAGGTGGAAGAACATGGCAGCCCATGGGAGGGTGGGCCTAATAGATATAGCTGGCTTAGAGCTGGGGAAACACGAGGAATTATTTATGTTCCTATAAAGAGTGGTGACTGAGTGTGTGTGATACTGCCGCTGCATATGGGAAGCTTACCCGATGCAGTCAGGTGCTTTACAGTCTGTGGCCTCTATAAGGGAGCTATGATGGCAGGGTCAGCAATGGGGGATCCCAAAACAGCAAACACCATTATACGTGAAGGAAAGGAGAGTGCATTTTTTGCTGCATACCCAGTATTATACGTGTATGCGCATGTTTGCTCCATGTGTGTACAGTGTGTATGTGTGTCTGCTTACTTTGATATCCCATAGGGTTAGTATTATTTGTATTTGAAAATATTCCTAAATTGTCCGTATCGTGCTGCTGCTTATCCAATTATAATGTCAGGAGCAGAGAGCTGGGCTCAAGTGGAAAGGAGGCCCAGAGGTTGTTTACAACCTGCGTAAGGTTCAGTGTGTGAAGCCAAACAGAGAGACACAAGAGAGAAACAGGCAGAGGGCCGGATACATGTGCTGGAGGTGCCTGTTCTGGGTGAAAGTGTGTTGTGGAAGGATAGCAGAGACAACACGCCTATAGATATTTACATTTTACTAAGTTAGCTGACACTCTAATTCTGGAGCAAATGTTTGAGGTCAGGGCAAACAGTTT
Organism: Umbra pygmaea; assembly: GCA_016801145.1. Lineage (NCBI taxonomy): Eukaryota > Metazoa > Chordata > Actinopteri > Esociformes > Umbridae > Umbra > Umbra pygmaea. The sequence goes on along the minus strand of JACXGM010006682.1, from coordinate 22,701 downwards.
CAGACTTTTTCATTCTGAGATGACTCGAACCCACAACCACACAGAACTGCAAGTTCCACGCTCCACCAAAACAAATTTGAAATATCTGTAATCAGCTCAGTATTTTTTTTGTAGTTAACTTCTTGAAAACTCTCCTTTTACTTTTTTCATGACTTCGCCCAAGGATTCTCTGGTTGTGGCTATTGGCTCTTTTACATTGAAACGCTTTCGCTGATGTTCCAAACTGTGTTGTACTAAGCTACAAACTCTGGACTACACATGCACCATGGCGATGGGGGGGGGGGGTACTAGAGGTACAATGACCTGTCTTTGGACATTAAACAGGCTACTTAGACTTTGGCAGTAATGTTTTAAACCCTGTGATGCACGCAAGTGTAAATGCAAGCAGCATAGCTGTGTGCCTGCCTGCTTTCAGCGCAATTCATTATTAAGCAGAGCTAAGCGGGGGGAGCTAATTGCGAAGCATAAGAGGCTAGTCCAGACTCGGACTAATATGGTATAGCTTAATGGAAATGCAGATACTTATGCTTAGATTGTTAATACATAATGTTTTTGAACAGTTTACTTAATGAGCTTTTCAACTTTGTGCAATATGTTTTTGGAATGTGGAAAACATCCCACTTTATAATTTTTTATTTGGTAACATGTAAGTTATTTATGTTACAGGGCACATTTAATGTTTTTGCCCTTCAGTTGAGTTCAAAATAAAATGGACACAACGAAAAAACAAACACTTGATTTTTTTAAATTAGTCGTTTAGATAAGTCGACAAATCGAAAGATTAGTCGAAAGATTAGTCATTAGAAAATTATTCGATAGTGGCAGCACTAACCTGAAACTTCTAAACAGAAATATAACAAGGTCAATCCATATTTTTTGTATGTATTGTTTTATTTGTTTATACAGCAGACTATACACTTTGATTTAATTAAGGCACAGCAGGTCCTACATATATTTCAATATATCGTCAGACATATAGAAAAAATATCTATTTTATATCATGATATCCTTTTTGGCCATATCGCCCAGCCCTACTGTCCTCATGACAAGACGTTATTGACTAAGAAGACTTCACGGATAAGGAATTGTTTTGACTTTATTTTACATTCTGATATCCATCAGTACATGTTTGAGCCAGAGGACTTACTTTAATGTTCCTAAAATAAATTGGAAAAGAGAGCCAGACGACTGAGTTAGATTAGATTAATTATGTTTAGTGTGTTATTAAATGAACTATTTTAGTAAATAGCAATTTAACATCTTATAACAATGAATTAATACTACTTTGAATGTTAATTTTGAAGATTGATAGGAACTATTCTGGCTGTCTGTCATGTTGTTGGAGACCTAACTAGCTATCTGGCTTCCAGAATAGTTCTTAAAAATACAAAAGCAGACGTTAACTGTAAAACCAGCTGACCTTGAATGCAAACACAAGCCCAAGCTACTGTCCTGTGTGTTTTCCTAATTAAGCACATTGAGCACACACTATCAATGCAAACCACTGTAGAATGTGGTAGAAACTGTCCTTCAGTCTATTGGTTCGTGTGTTGATTCTCCGGTACCACTTTCCAAAAGGCATTATTGAGAAGTGGAGCTCCTGGGTGGGTGTGTGTTTAGTCCATATGATATACTGGGTGCTACACCACTGTGTAGCTCTATGCATTTCCTCTTGTTGGTGTTCCGTATGAGGCAGTGATGCAGGCTATTAGGGTTAGCCTCTAGAGGGGGAAGAGGTGCTTTCCAACCTCACAGAAATTTGTGCAGGGAGGCTCACAAAAAACTTAAAGGTTTATTGTGCTTCGGAGAACAAACAGTAGGTTTGTCTGAATGTGTGTTCTCCATTGTGTCCAATGGGAGTTGCTGCAAAGGAGCAGGGTCTCAATCACGATGTGGAAACTTAAGGGAGAAGAAATTTCTTTCATCTATTCATAATAATTTGCATACTTTTTTACCTGTGACTTTAGGTAGAAATTTGCTAAAGGCAAATTTATAGCAACTAACAATGCAACATTATATAGATGTCAGTTCCCTTTTAAGTGAAGACTTTAAGCTATTGCTATTCTCCCCATGAGTTAACAGTGAAATTGCCAGAGGTTCCTAAACCATTTTATGGATTATGGCCACAATGCAACAATCTGTTCTATATTTGGCGCACTTCCCTAATGGTGTCCTTCCCTGACTGTATGCTTGAGATAAAACGTAATCCAAAGACATTTTTTAGACGCTATTGATCTTCTGTGGGAAAATGTTGCTCTCTGGTGTAATTTCTGAGAGGTTATTTGTGTCTGTTCAGACAACAGAAAATATTTCTGGATGTTTGAAGTAAAAACATTTGCCATGGCTTATGTTGTGTTGTTATGTTATCTGAGGGACTCACATATTATAAAAACATCAATAGGTCCCATGCCATTATATTTGATAAATTATATACTGACTGCTTAGTTTTTGTTTTGTTGTTCAGCTGTAGGATGTAGAATAATTCAACTGGTCAATGGAATAGTTTCAGGAAGAGCAGTAACGAAAAATTCATGTCAAACATCCGGCTGGAGGCCAACACGTAGGGAGAGTTCTAATGTAATGAACCAGCGTATATGTAAATAACACGCTAAATACAAATAGTGAAATGTTATTCACAATAACATCCTCAAATAATCCCTGAAATTATTACTGGTTACACTTTATTTGGAGAGTCTGACATTCCATCTGTATGTGCTCTACAGATAGTTTGTTGATGAAATGACTATCAACAAACTATCAACAAACCATCTGTTGATAAGCAACTAATTGTGTATTTTAAGGGTAGGGGTAAGTTTAGAATATGTTTTAGGGTAATGGTTAAGGTTAGGTTTAACATAAGGGGAATGGTTTAGGTTAGGATTAGGGTTAGGGTTAGTAGATAGTTTGTTCAAATCTTGTTGACAGTATGCAGATAATATGTAGAGCATCTAGAGATGGACTCTCAAAATAAAGTGTTACCTTATTACTATTACTAGTTTTATTTAAATTGTTGTATTTTCGTGGCCAAAAGTTTTAAGAAAAAACAAAAACAAATTTTCACAATGTCTTCTGCCTCAAGTGTTGATGATGGCAATTTCAATATACTCCAGAATGTCAGGAAGAGTGATCAGATGAATTGTCCCTGTTTGACATGAAAATGAATATGTAATCCCCAAAAAAAATTTCCACTGCATTTCAGCCCTGCCACAAAAGGACCAGCTGCCATCATGTCAGTGGTTGTCTCGTTAAGTGTTGACAAGGACAAGTCTTGAGATCACTCTGTCATGCTGATTGAGTTAGAATAACAGACTGGAAGCTTAAAAAGGTTCTTCCTCTGTCAACCATGGTTACCTGCAAGGACATGATGTGCCATCATCATTGCTTAGTTAAACTGGACTTTCGGTTAATCTAAACTTGAAGATATGCACTGCGGTGCTCTAAAGCAGAAGAACCTGCAGCTGCGAGCCGGCGTTTTTAAACAGAGACCCTTGTTAGTTCCTAAACAATAAATAACGAATAATGTTAAACAATAACTTAACCAAAAACATAATAACACTTAGATCTGACACGTAAAATGTTTAATTGCTGCCACACAGTGAAATTAATTTAATTGCTTCAAGACTCACACTACGTTACGCAAACCTGCATTAGTTTAATTGATAATTAATGTGATCAACGAAATTCTTAATGATCAATTATCGATCGTCAATTAATCACCCCCCTCCCTAGCCAGGACCGTTTCCTAAAGTTGATTCAGCTGCGGAATCGGGGCACCACCAGTGCAGAGCTTGCTCAGGAAAGAAAGCAGGCAGGTGTGAGTGCATCTGCATGCACAGTGAGAAAATGACTTTTGGAGGAAGGACTGGTATCAAGAAGGGCATGGTATCTCCAGGAAAAACATGAGAGACAGACTGATATTCTGCAAAAGGTACAGGGATTGGACTGCTAAGGACTGGGGTAAAGTCATTTTCTCTGATGAATCCCCTTTCCAATTGTTTGAGGCATCCGGACAACACCTTGTCCGGTGAAGACAAGTTGAGCACAACCATCAGTCCTGTGTCATGCAAACAGTAAAGCATCCTGAGACCATTCATGTGTGGAGTTGCTTCTCAGCCAAGAGAGTGGGCTCACTCTCATTCTGTCTAATGTTACGTTCAGACCAAACGCAAATTGAGCGTCCGGAGCGAGTGATTTCCATGTTAAGTCAACGTAAAGACCCTTTTAGTGTGGCGTGATGGACGCGATTCTGCCTGGTTGAATTCGAGGCAAATTGAGCGTCTGGCGCGATACACACGTTAAGCGCAAGTGATTTCATTTTGTGTTTTTGTGCATTCATGCAAATTCGTGTCTGATGCCCGATTTGAAAAATCAGAATTTTGGCGTCTGTTCGCGCCATGTTAAACAATCAGGAGCCTGCTTGCTGCTGTCACTTGGTGAAGTCACATGATATGATATAAACTCTAGCCCGGACTCATTCAACATTCATTCAACATGGAGGAACAGCTAATATTGGCAGTGAGCAGTAAATAGTTTGTACACAATGTTATTTCATATGTTTGGACTCAATAAAATATTTTATTTTATGACTAAATACCTGGTGTGGTTCTAATGCACAAAAAAGCTAATCTTTTATCACAACCTGAATTCAATATATGAAACATACTCATTTTGTATTGAATGCTATTTATTCCATATCTAGATTATATGAAACATTATTATTCCGATGTAAAGACAACCAACATACTTTAGTGTAAAAGAACAGTTACTGTACAGTGTTGTGTGAGATAAAAAATCACAGATCAGGTTAATTAATATCGGCTGCCATGGTACTTCTCCCTCCGCTGATAGGCAGAGGTGGGTAGAGTAGCGAAAGTCTGTACTCAAGTAAAAGTACAAGTACCTATGGAAATTTTACTCAAGTAAAAGTAAAAAGTAGCAGCCGTAAAAGTTACTCTTCAGCCACTCTTCAGAAAGTTAAAGAGAACAATTTGCAATTGGCCACCTTAAATGATTGGATGCACCCAAATTTATGCACCTGTCTATTTTCGTTTTTATGCATATTGCAAATTTTCTGTTAATCCAATGAACCTCATTTCACTACCAAAACATGTCTGTGTCCTTGAGTTATTTGAAAGATGAAAATGAAATTGCTGATCCAAACACCCAATTATTTACAAATGAAAATCATGGAAACTGTCAGGGGTGCCTAAAATCTTGCATACGACTGTATATATATATGTGTATATATATATATATATATATATATATATATATATACACAGAGTTAATTTGCAAAAAATAAACATTTTTATCAAGATCCTATGTTTAGGTTCAGTAAATGAACTTCTATATCATTAATGAATGGTGTGCTGGACTAACCAGAGCTCTTCCTTTTAAAACATACTCTTTTCCTATATTTTTAAGTATATGCATTCTTTAGGTACGAATAAAATATAATCCCGTTTTTGTTTGTATGTATTTTCTACACTTTAGTGAGGTGTCTGTCCAGATTTGTGTATAAATGCAATACGTCACATTAGGCTATTCAATTTGTTTACGTTTTCTGAAAAAAAGGATATGAAAATGTACGTTTGTTTGTGAACGTTTGTTTCACAAGATTTGTCATTGCTTGCACAAGAGCGCATATGAGGAAAAACACTCGGACAGTGTGTGAAATAATATTAAAATAAGGGAAAAGTGCCCAAACTTACTAAATTACCATTAATAGTGTTCAAATATAGGCATCATTGTGACACTTACCACTACATGTTTTTTCAGGTTGGAGCTGGAATTCTTGTATGTTGAGATGTCAGTTCGTTTTGGTGCACACAGCATGCATCATGATTATGAACTATTCTTTTTGACGTCTTGGAGTGAAAACATAGACTGAACTTGAGGCCACGGGTGATCTGTCTCCGATAGCTCGCACACATCTTCCTCTGCTTTGGCCACCACCTTCCAACTAAACGCGCGCTAAATATAAGCGGGTGATTGATGCGTAGCCACCTCTCGCGAAGCAGCCTCTCCAATGTTTCAACTAAACGCGAGCTAAATATAAGCGGGTGATTGATGCGTAGCCACCTCTCGCGAAGCAGCCTCTCCAATGTTTCGCGAGACCTGCGAACAAGTCATATTAACTTACTATTACCATTTGACAGTAGCGGTGGAACGCCACCGAATGTAGCGAAGTAAAAGTACATTTTTTTCACTAGAAATTTACTTGAGTAAGAATAAAATATCCATCTGTAAATGTACTCTAAAAAGTACAAGTTACCAAAAAAATGTACTCAAGTAAATGTAACGAAGTAAATGTAATTCGTTACTACCCACCTTTGCCGATAGGTGTGCCATGAAGACATCCTTCACCCGGAGTGCCTCTCTGGAGGAGTTGTTAGCCGCAGCCCAACCCAGACCTGGCACTGTCTCCTCTACAGCAGGTGCCTCTTTCCCCTCCGAACACCTCAATTTTGCCTCAAACGCACATTTATTTCACTTCAAACGCTCGCAAATTCTAATTGTTCAAGCGTCCAACTAGACGTGATAGAAGCGAATTCAGCGTAACAATACAGCAACTTCTCCCAACCATCCAAGAACAGTTTGGTGATGACCAATGCCTTTTTCCAGCATTATGGAGCATTTTCCCTTAAGGTAGAAGTGATAACTAAGTGGCTCGGGGAACAAAACATTGAAATTAATAAAGATCTAAGAACACTGAAGCAGCCAACTTTGTAGAGACCAATATTTGTACTATTCTCAAAATTTTAAGCCATGACTGTACAGTATATAATCTTAAGTAATGTTAAATTAATAACAATAATATGTAAAATAATTTACATTCATCTAGACAGTTCTAAAAACACAAATATGTTTTTAACCATAAAAATAACCGAATCAATTCAATAACACAATTATAATAATTCCCAACTAATTATAATCTGACCTACTTTATTTAAGTAAGTCAAATAGCATCATTGAACTGCATTCAGGACAATGGATGACTCGTCATTATAAAAAGCACTGTCCCACAGCTCAGCTTTTAGTTTTAAGAACCCTACCCTGGAAGTAAGCCAAATACGCTAGTGCTTGCTTCTGTAATACATGCTGTACCCCTGCATTGTAGAAATGCCAAAGAGAACAAGGACACAAGGAACAAGCCATGTTAGGTGGCTCCACTTTCCGCCATGTGACACATTGCAACTGTCACTTTAATCTTGAAAGCACATCTTAGCAAAACAGATAAAAAGCAAATCATGTTTTCTTGCGACGGCCGCAACAAATTAGCAGTGGCAGGCTGCCGCTACCGAAAGAGCAAACCGGAAACACTAAAGAGAAATGGTGAGAGAATTAACCTGGGGGTCAGGAACCCTGTGTGGTATTACTGCCCCAAGGCCAAACTGCTGCTGCCCAGAAAAGCTAAGAGGGTAAGCTAGACTAGCTAGGTAAACACATTAGTTGACTGTGAAAAATGGCTTGATATGGCATGAGCTCTGCTTTCTACAGTAACGTTGCTGTGTACAGAATAATGTTTCTGTTCACGGGTGGCCTCACAGGTGCAGCCTCATCCTCATAGGAAGATAAAAATAATATTCCCAACATAGCTTGAAGTGGCAAACTGATTCACTTTGTTGTTGTTTAATTCTTAAATGCCCCTTTTAACAGAGACTGCCTGTAGTCTTGGTTAGCCATAGGTTCCTGTTCTACTCTGGGTAATAATATGACAATCCCAACAGCACAGCCAAATCCAGGGCCATCTCAAAGTCTAAGCCATATCTCCCAAGCAAGTATTAAACAATTGAAAGGTTTCTGAAACCTGACATAGACTATAGACTATATTTTTTGTAGAACATGTTATATTATATATTAATCTCTTGGCTACTTATACAGTATATACATCAATCAATCATTAAATTATGACCACCTGCCTAATATTGTGTAGGTTCCCCTTTTGCCACCAAAACAGCAGCCCCATACGCAACAAATTTGTGATACAAAATGTCAAGTGTCTACTGTATGTGGTCTAGTGGTAATGTTCCATTTCTGTCGATGTATAACCTATGGCATTTATTTACACCTGACGACCAGGTTTGTGAACCAAATGTTCACTCTGTTACTTCAAATACACCAACAATATATATATATATATATATATATATATATATATATATATATATATATATATATATATATATATATATATAATAATAATACACTCACCTAAAGGATTATTAGGAACACCATACTAATACTGTGTTTGACCCCCTTTCGCCTTCAGAACTGCCTTAATTCTACGTGGCATTGATTCAACAAGGTGCTGAAAGCATTCTTTAGAAATGTTGGCCCATATTGATAGGATAGCATCTTGCAGTTGAAGCTCCCGTTCCACCACATCCCAAAGATGCTCTATTGGGTTGAGATCTGGTGACTGTGGGGGCCATTTTAGTACAGTGAACTCATTGTCATGTTAAAGAAACCAATTTGAAACGATTCGAGCTTTGTGACATGTTGCATTATCCTGCTGGAAGTAGCCATCAGAGGATGGGTACATGGTGGCCATAATGGGATGGACATGGTCAGAAACAATCCTCAGGTAGGCCGTGGCATTTAAACGATGCCCAATTGGCACTAAGGGGGCTAAAGTGTGCCAAGAAAACACCCCCCACACCATTACACCACCACCACCAGCCTGCACAGTGGTAACAAGGCATGATGGATCCATGTTCTCATTGTGTTTATGCCAAATTCTGACTCTACCATCTGAATGTTCTGCTAGTGTTGTATCTGGTTCTACTAATGTATCTGGTTCTACTATTATTTTTTCTTTTTCTATTAGTGTTGTATCTGGTTTTACTAGTGTATCTGGTTCTACTATTATTTTATATTTTTCTACTGGTGTATCTGGTTCTAATAGTGTTGTATCTGGTTCTACTCATATATCTGGTTCTACTATTGTTATATCTGGATCTACTGATTGATTGATTGATTGATTGATTGATTGATTGATTGATTGATTGATTGATTGATTGAATTGTTTATTTAAGTGTCCTGCACCTCTGGTGCCCAGCTTGCATGGGCTTTCAAGACACTGAACAACAAAACAACAAACATTGATGACCACATGGTCAGTGAACAAATTCAACAAGTCATAACATTTATTTTAGTAAGAAATATAATTATGAGGGATATAGTGTTCTTTGTTTCCATGCATTTTCTATAAATCATACTAAAACAAAAACCTCCTCATTAAAAAGCCAGATCAACATATTACCTTTAGATAACCAAAACAAATCAACGGTTACTCAACTGCATTTTTCCAAACAAGTGGTTCCTCAAATTACTGTATATGGTGCAATGAAATACATGAAATTCATCCTGAACAACACTAAGATCACAAAAATACATAAATGCTGCTCTTCTGGAATACCTTTATCTCTACCCACCTCAGTTGCCAGAGGCAAGGTACCATTTCTCAACTGAGCACACAGGGACCTCTGCCCACTCTGTAAATGTAATTGTATATAAGGCTTCGTATAGTTATCTTCTTTAACTTCAACATAGTTTATAAGTTTTCACTTTTTCCAAATCTCAACCTTCTATTGTTTCTTATTGATATTTTGTGGTTTTTCTTTAACTATATTTATATTACAATGCAAATTATTAGTAAAAATGGAATTTCAATCAGAAAGAGAAAATATTGCAGAAACCTCTCTCTACCAGGTATACCCGTGGGCTCTGTCCCAGTTAAAAATATTTTTGTTTAGCCTTTCCTCTAGCCAAACTATTTCACATCTCTACTAGTGTATCTGGTTCTACTAGTGTCTTGTTTTACTAGTGTATCTGGTTCTACTAGTGTTCTATCTGGTTCTACTAGTGTTGTGTCTGGTTCTGCTAATGTGTCTAGTTCTACTAACGTGTTTGGTTCTACTAGTGTTGTATTTGGTTCCACTAGTGTATCTGGTTCTACTAGTGTCTTGTTTTACTAGTGTATCTGGTTCTACTAGTGTTCTATCTGGTTCTACTAGTGTTGTGTCTGGTTCTGCTAATGTGTCTAGTTCTACTAACGTGTTTGGTTCTACTAGTGTTGTATTTGGTTCTACTAGTGTATCTGGTTCTACTCGTATGTCTGGTTCTACTAGTGTTGTATCTGGTACTTCTAGTGGTGTATCTCATTCTACAATGTACTAATGTTGCATCTGTTTCTACTAGAGTTGTAACTTATTCTACTGCTGTATCTGGTTCTACTAGTTTGTCTGGTTCTACTGGTGTTGTATCTGGTTCTTCTAGTGTCTCATCTGGTTCTACTAGTGTGTCTGGTTCTACTATTGTGGCTGATTCTACTAGTGTTGTATCTGGTTCTAATAGTGTATCTGGTTCTACTTATATGTCTGGTTCTACTAATATGTCTGGTTCCACTAATATGTCTGGTTCTACTAGTGTTGTATCTGGTTCTACTAGTGTTGTATCTGGTTTTACTAGTGTATCTGGTTCTATTAGTGTTGTATCTGGTTCTATTAGTGTTGTATCTGGTTCTACTAATGTTGTATCTGGTTCTACTAGTGTATCTGGTTCTACTAGTTTTGGTTCTGGTTCTACTAGTTTATCTGGTTCCACTAGGGTTGTGTCTGGTTCTACTAGTGTATCTGGTTCTACTAGTGTTGTATCTGGGACTGCTAGGTTTGTGTCTGGTTCTACTAGTTTTTCTGGTTCCACTAGTTTTGTATCTGTTTTTACTAGTATATCTGCTTCTACTAGTGTTGTATCTGGTTCTACTAGTGTTGTCTCTGGTTCTACTAGTTTATCTGGTTCCACTAGTGTTGTATGTGGTTCTACTAGTGTTGTATCTGGTTCTACTAGTGTATCTGGTTCTACTAGTGTTATGTCTGGTTCTACTAGTTTATCTGGTTCCACTAGTGTTGTGTCTGGTTCTGCTAATGTGTCTGGTTCTACTAATGTGTTTGGTTTTACTAGTTTTGTATTTGGTTCTACCAGTGTATCTGGTTCTACTAGTTTGTCTGGTTCTACTAGTGTCTCATCTGGTTCTACTAGTGTATCTGTTTCTACTTGTCTATCTGGGTCTATTAGAGTTGTATCTCATTCTACTAGTGTTGTATCTGTTTCTATTAGAGTTGTATCTGTTTCTATAAGTGTATCTGGTTCTACTACTGTCTCATCTGGTTCTACTAGTGTATCTGGTTCTACTTGTCTATCTGGTTTTATTAGAGTTGTATCTGGTTCTACTAGTGTTGTATAGTAGTTGGGGCGCAGATGGCTCAGTGGGTAGGGAGTCAGTCTTGTAGTCAGAAGGTTGCCATTTAGATTCCCGACTGAGCCAAATGTTGTTGTGTCCTTGGGCAAGACACTTTACCCTAATTGCTCCCAGGTCGTTGCTGTAAATAATAAATTGTTCTTAGTCAACTTACCTGGTTAAATAAAGGTTAAATAATTTTTTTTTTTATGTATCTGTTTCTATTAGTGTGTCTGGTTCTACTAGTGTTGAATCTGGTTCTTCTTGTCTATCTGGTTCTACTAGTGTTCTATCTGTTTCTACTAGTGTTCTATCTGTTTCTACTTGTCTTGTTCTACTAGTGTTGTAACTGGTTCTATTAGAGTTGTATCTGGTTCTTCTAGTCGCATTCTACTAGTGTTGTATCTGGTTCTATTAGAGTTATATCTGGTTCTACTGGTGTTGAATCTGGTTCTTCTTGTCTATCTGGTTCTACTAGTGTTCTATCTGTTTCTACTAGTGTTCAATCTGTTTCTACTTGTCTTGTTCTACTAGTGTTGTAACTGGTTCTATTAGAGTTGTATCTGGTTCTTCTAGTCGGATTCTACTAGTGTTGTATCTGGTTCTATTAGAGTTGTATCTGGTTCTACTAGTGTTGAATCTGGTTCTTCTTGTCTATCTGGTTCTACTAGTGTTCTATCTGTTTCTACTAGTGTTCTATCTGTTTCTACTTGTCTTGTTCTACTAGTGTTGTAACTGGTTCTATTAGAGTTGTATCTGGTTCTTCTAGTCACATTCTACTAGTGTTGTATCTGGTTCTATTAGAGTTGTATCTGGTTCTACTAGTGTTGAATCTGGTTCTTCTTGTCTATCTGGTTCTACTAGTGTTCTATCTGTTTCTACTAGTCTTGTTCTACTAGTGTTATATCTGGTTCAGTAAAGAATGAAGGGTGCCCTTGGAAATATTAGCATAAATTACCCAATACTTAATCAAGTTAGCTTATACAGCATATAAACCACCAACACACAGTAATAAAAAGATGAGGTATAGCCGCAGGACACAAGGACTCATGGTATATTACAGTGTGTGTGTTTGAGGGGTGTGTGTGCCTACATGTGATTACTGTGAAGGAGATCAATGTAATGGTTCCTCAGGTAAATTATGGTACATTGTGGTACACCTGGCTCTGCATAGCAAACTGTCATAATGAGCCTTCATGAACACATTGGCAGAACAATTCTCTAGTGCTTGGTTTTAATTCAGATGTCAAATAAATATGATTGACTTGTATGATGAGAACTGAGGTGGGGGGGGGGGCAGGTTTCTTCAGGGAATGCAACAAAAGAAAGTGTTATATTTTAGCAAATGGAAAAATAAAACAGGAAAAGCTAATTGCACTGATACTCAATACACATTGATTAATTTGGTTGCCATTCAGCAGAAAGGTTTACAATTAGCATGTAATCACAAAGAGTGAATGAAGCATGCTGGCTAAAGTGAGCAGTCAACAAATTAGAAGACTGTTAACAAATAGAAAAAAATATGCAGGTAATTCTAATTACACTGATAAAGAATGCATTTTGTTTAATCAATACGCATTCAGGCTGACAATTAACATTATTTTTCACTAAAGCAGTATGTTTTAGTCAGAATTCAGGCAGGCAAAACAAGGCACATTATATCACAATTCGCAATATACAGCTTCAGCATAAAGTACAAGACATATTTAGAGCAGTTGTTACATCCGATTGCAACCACACAGCTTCCAAAAACAATGTTCCAGCAGCCTGAGAAGATAGTCTTTAGCTAAATTTTACTCCACAGATGGGGGGGTGCAGTTTATACCCCTTCACTGGATTGCGATTCACAATACACTATTTATTACATTGTATTGTACAGTCCCTGGATATTCCATCATTGCTTAGATGTAACTAAAGTTTCCGCCCGAAAAATGTAACATCACCTTTTGTACACTGGCTTATGTTCTGCAATATACATTCCCACAGTACACACACAATGTACAGCGTGTCGTCTCTCGCACTACTTGATTTAAAAACCGCATTGTCTGTGAATAACAGGATACACTGTAAATTGTTGACACGTGAAGGCCACCGAGCCTTGTTGACACGCGAAGGGCACTTTTTTTCTAGCAAAAAAAAAACAAGGAAATAAAGAAACAAATCGAGAGTCTCGCATGAAAAGAGAGAGGGCGAAAAAAAGATTGAGGCGAAGAGAAAGCTAAAGAGAGAATGATACACAGCGTGAACAAGCTGGTTTTCGTGGAACCCTCATTTAATGTTGTTAGTGGAGCTGGGAGGTATAAATATTGAGCACAGCCTCCTTCACAGTCCAGTGAGTTTGGCCCTGCCGCCGCCCCCCCCGACTCAGGCTCCCAGCCCGTCCAGCCAGCGCCATCAAATCAATCAGACTAGCTAATTAAGTGCATCCAAATGAGGTGTTCTTCTACCCCCCCGCCATTGCTTGCCTCTTTCTTCCCTCTTCTCCTTTCCCAACCCTCCTCCTGCCTCTTCTACCACCCCTTCTCTCTTCTACAGTGTTTTCCTCTCCTCTGCCTCCCGATAGATCCTTGTTGTCTTTTCCTCATTGCTTCTTGTAAACAGTGTGCTGTGCTTCATACAATCAGTGCCTTTCCTTATTTCAAGAGTCCCAAACCTTACCACTGTTCCGGCAGACAGTTGTTTACCGAAGAATTACTACTACCCCACGTCGCAGGAGGAATATTTACCGAAACCTTTCTACTCCACCACACAGGACTGATTGACTCAAAACGTATGACAGAACGGATGGCTAAATGAGTCATAACGTATGATCTCGCAATGAAGTACGTTATGCAGAGTTCAAGAGGATAATTACTGGATGATTTGTTTTTCTTGGTATGGCATGTAAAAAAGTGGAGGATGCTGTAATTCTATTTAGGCAACCCAGTTGTGCACATAAAGTATATACACAAATTATAGTGAATAAAAGAACACTCGGGTTTGAAATATATGGAAAATTGATTGAACTACGTATGATTTAGCACTTGGGTTACTAAACATCAGGTGGTCGCTTTGTTAAAAACTCGCCTATCAATTCTCGACTCATCAGCTTGGTAATGATGGCACACTGTTTTCTCCATCCTGTAATGGTTCCAAGCTTCTCTGTCTCTCTCCCTATCTCCCCTCCTTTCTCTCTCTCTCTCGACTCTCCCTCTCTCCCTCTCTCTCTCTCTCTCTCTCTCTCTCTCTCTCTCTCTCTCTCTCTCTCTCTCTCTC
>JACXGM010006681.1:0-24009 GCA_016801145.1 Umbra pygmaea | reverse complement strand
ATCTAAACTTAGCTTTTATAAATTAGTTTCTGCTAAGTTTCTCAACATGAACCAGAAAAGGGGCGAGAAACTTTCTGTACATCAAAGCTGCAGTAGTATTGCTTTTGCATGCCAGGTCATTGCATTGTTCACTAATTGTTGGGATTGTTTTCAGTTTTGTATTATTAATTGTTACATATTTGCAGTGCTGCAAAACAAATTGTCCCTTGGTGATATTAAAGATTCCCCAATCAAATTTTAAAAGGATGTCTGCATAAGAGCTCAAATTCTAAAACGATGTATGCATAAGTACTCAAATTTTTATATGATATCTGCATAAGAGCTCAAATTTTAAAACGATATCTGCATGAGTGCTCAAATGTTTATGATATCTGCATAAGAGCTCAAATTTTAAAACGATATCTGCATGAGTGCTCAAATGTTTATGATATCTGCATAAGAGCTAAAATTTTAAAACGATATCTGCATAAGAGCTCAAATTTTAAAACAATATCTGCATAAGAGCTCAAATTTTAAAATGTCTGCATAAAAGCTTAAATTTAAAATGCTTTCTGCATAATAGCTCAGTTGCATTACCCAGGTCTCAGCAGCAGTCCCACCCTCTCACTCTCTCTAAACCAGGTGGATCTCCTGGGCGTTGCAGAGACCGTGCACTGTCTGCTGAAGAGAGTCAGGTGGCCTGTGAACGACAAATCAAAATGGACCCTGCAGAAATATCAGGAAGCAGAGTCCAGGTATAACCTATAAATGGTCACAGGGGATTTATCATGGAACAGAAGATGCTGAGATGTATTTGGTCATAACTGACTGTTGCATCTATACTGTGCACTCTATTTCATACAATTCTGTACCGGTCAAACATTTGCCCCTTGCCCTTAAAGTGAATGGGTAGGTGTGTCCAAATGTGACTGGTACTGTCCATTGTCTTCATGTCTATGGAAGAGAAGAATTTAGAAGACTGGACTTCTGAAATGTGTGAATGCCATTTTTTGTTTTTCACCCACTCTATCAAACCCTTTTATCTTTACAGTGACCAGAATGGAATGTTTTGGAGCAAGTTCTTCCGGACCCTTCTATGTCCCGGTGACAGGTCGTCTGTTTCGGTTCTTACTGAATTACTTGAAGACATGAAAAAGTCTGACTTAGCATGCTAGTTTTATGTACACTGTTTTTTGGGGGGTAAATTGTCTCTTTTGTAGATCTGTTATTTTATTTGTCTCATTCCTTTCATGTGTTTTCTAAATGTATTAATCTGTAATATCTATTGTTGTTCTTTATTTTGTAATGATTACAATGATTGTTTAATAAAGTGTAACTTCACATTCACTAAGGCTGCTCTGAATAGTTTTTCAGTCTTTGGATTATCTGGATTACACCAGCAGGGGGTGTTGTGAGTTTAACTAAAGTTTTATAAAGCTGGAGGTGATTATGTAAATGAAGTACAGTGGTGTGCAGTCACTTTCTCCCAAATGAAGGAAAACGCATGCTTTGAAGAGTACTGTAATCAGTCTTAAAGGTTTCTGCTGCAATACAGCTTTTTAACACACTGTGATTGATAGATCAGTAATAACTCCATAGTTTTTATTCAGTACTTGAGTTCAAATTAATAATGATACTGTGTCGGCTGTTCTGCTGCCTTCGGAGAACATGTGCTGCTGCAGCCTGTGTTTGAGTCTGGCCCATTGCTCAATCAGCAAGAACCCCTGATGTCTGCTCTTTCCAAAAGCATAAATGCCAAAGAATATATGTTGAAGTTATATGCAGTAGATAATGTATTAGAGAACTGAAAAATAAAGATGGATGCCCTAATATTAGCTGCTGGACTGCTGCTCAACGTTTTTATCCATCCAACTGAAATATGTATAGGTGTTCAATCCTTCCCCCAGATGTTCCACATTTTTGTTGATGCTCTGAAAGGGCACAAACTTGCATATTGAAAGTGACTTTGGATGTTAAAGACTTGTTAGTAATAAATAAAAAAATCACTAAAGAACTTTTGTTATTTTAGATACCTCCCAAGGACGTCTGACCTGAACAGGTGGCAATACGGACATGTATATCCCATTGTAAAGTTAATGTTTGATAGGACTGGTGGCTCCTTTACTATTCAAATCCTGCCTAATCTGGAGCCTGGTAGAAACTGGCTCTGCAGCTCTTGTCTTGAAGATACAATAGATGAGCAGTGTGGCAATAAGTGGACTAAATATATAACGTTAATAATTCCAATGTGTACACTACTACCTTACCTTGCTCTGCGAAAAGGTGCACACCTGTTGGCCATAGTCCAAAAGCACTTAACTTCAGAGATGTCAGTTTAAGAACACCAGTTCAACTAGGGTAAGTAACCTTTTCAAGTTTGCAGAGTAGTTTTGTCTTTTTATTGATTATATATTTAAACCTATTCAGTCGGCCATGTACAAATTGATAGCTTTTGACAGTAGTTGCCTTGACAAGGAGGCTGTCAAACTGCACATTGTGAAAGGATTTCATGTTTTTCATTGAGTTAGCAATACTTTAACATATTTCAATCGTATTGAGCTGCTTGACATTTGTACATGCTATTGCTAATAAGGTGGGCTGGTTGATGGGAATCGCTCAATGAGGTCTGATTTAAGGACTGCTTGTGGGAGGTAGGTCGATCTTAGCCTTAACTGTTAGTCGTTTCAATTTTTTAATATACCGTCTTCGTATTTGACTGCTTTCAGACAGAGACCGCGCTTTGGTAGCTTGGCCTATTTAGTTGAAGACAGTTCAGCTCAGACACGTTCTAACTTGTGCTTTGTGGGCAGATTGCTCAGGCTCTGCTTCTCCGTGTGACTCAGCCAGGAGACCGCACTTGCCAAGACTCATCTTTTTGCGGTTCCACTTGCAGAGCTAGAGAGCCTTGTGCTAGTAGCCTCTAGTACAGAGAAAATAGAGCTTTGTTGAAAGCCAGTGGTCATTGGCTTGCCGGTGTGTTTTTGTATTAAATTAAACCACCATTCCATGTTTGCAATCGAAAAGAAATGGCAAAAATAAAGGTTTAAGGAGCAGGATCTGGACTTTTAATTGTCATTTCTTGTGTTGCGTTCTTGTTCCTATAAGAGCTTTTCCTCTCTATCCTACACCCTTGATCATTTTCGCTCCCTCAGCTTTGGGGCACTTGGAATGGCAGAGGCACACATGCGAAAATCGAGGGACGAAGGTTGAAGATTAAGATTTAACCTGTATGTTTGTTGGTGCCCATGCAATGTCTGAATAAGAGAATCCCTGAACGCACAGCACGTTAAACCTTGAACCAGTTGTGACTCCTGTCAGCTGAAAAGAGGAAACTGAGGCTACAATTTGCACCCACCAATATTAGGCAATGGAACATTGGAAAAACTTTGCCTGGTCTCGAATTTTGCTGCAACATTCAAATGGTAGGGTCAGAATTTTGCGTCAACAACGTGAAAGCATGGATCCATCCTGCCTTGTATCAATGGTTCAGTTTGGTGGTGGTGGTGTAATGGTGTGGGGAGTATTTTCTTGGCACACTTTTGGCCCCTTAGTAGTACCGACTGAGCATCGTTTAAATGCTCCAGCCTACCTGAGTATTGTTGCTAACCATGTCCATCCCTTTATGACCACAGTGTACCCATCTTCTGATGGCTACTTCCAGCAGGATAACATATGTGCCATGTTACAATGCTCAGATCATCTCAAACTGGTTTCTTGAACCATGACAATGAGTTCACTGTACTCTAAAGCCCTTCACAGTCACCAGATCTCAATCAATCCATCCCCAATGGGATGTGGTGGAACGGGAGATTCGCAGCCCTCAAATCTGCAGCGACTGCGTGATGCAATAATGTCAATATGGACCAAAAGTCTCAGAGAAATATTTCCAGCACCTTTTTGAATTATGCCATGAAGAATGGAAAAGGGGATCCAACCCGATACTAGCAAGGTGTACCTAATGAAAAAGCCGGTGAGTGTATTTGGCAATATAGCCAGGGTCCACATGACTCGGCTACATAATGGTGCCAGCTAGGCTCTGGTCAATGGTAGTAGTGCACTATGTAGGGAACAGTGTGCCCTTTGGGACCTGATGGAGATTCCCTGTTGCTAAGAACAACAAGCAAGGTGGTTAACTTGATGCTGATCTTGTGTCAGTTTGTCATACGTTGTTGATTTATATGAGCTTGTCTAGCAGAGTGGGCAAAAAATACCTTCAAACCTTTTCACCTTAAAGTGGGGATTTGATAGCTAAAAGCCTGACCCTGTGGCAGTAAGCCAGGGTGTGTGGAAATTATGGGAATAATGAGAGAGTAAATTAATAGTTGTCCCCGTAGAGAGCCTTATGAGATTGAGTCAACAGGCTAAAGTTCTTGGTATCAGTCATACACTAACTCATTGACTAACTCACTGTCCACTTCTCAGAACTCCGCCTCCTCGCTCATTCATACACAACATATTGGTCAATGTGTTTTGATATGAATATGTTGGTTGTAGTTGCTGTATTAAGGAGTGTAACACTCCCTTTTAATAAAGCATTTCTGGTATGGTAACTGTGGTTGTATCGGGGGGAGTTGTCCCAACACGCCGCCCTCTGCGATGCCACGTGAACGCTAAGTTAACAGTGGAGTTCTGATGAGTCAGTCGGCATCCGTAAAGTTTTACACCAGCCGTGCCTCAGGGCCTGAGGGGACGATCGCACTCACCAAGACAAGTGTCAGCCTGCAGTGTGTAGTCATGCGAAACAAGCAGCCCTCTCAAGTTGTGTGTGTTTGCGAGAGACCACATTCCCAATTCACTCTACCTCTCAGAAGAGTCCCGTCCATTGTACTTGAAGTACGTTTTCTTACTCCGGTGTCCATTGTTCGTTTACCTGCAGGAGGGTCTGACTCCAGGGCATAGTGACGAATAGAGGAGAAAGGGAGGGGTAAAAAGGAAGCCACTGACAGAGTTAAACAAGAGGAGACTCCATACAGACTGTGTGGGAAAACGGCAAGCAAAAACAGGGTATAGACTCAGGTGGACTAAGGTAATTGTCAAGAAACAGAAGAACCAGATTCATCCAGTGATCCAGTCAGACCCCTTACGCCTCCTCAACTTTCCCGGAAACAAGCAAAGGCACCAGGTGAGTCTGGACAAGTGGAAGTGCTATCTGCTTCCCAAAAGCTCTCTCTTCTGTTAGTATCTCTAAAGTTTTTTTAAAACATTCCCAGATGAAGGAAGGACAAATCCAGCAGGGCATCAACTGTCCCAGAATGGAATAACTTTCAGTCTTGAGCTCCATCTTTTTCAGTATTTCTGCCACAGGACTGCTTCTGAGTTGCTAAGTTACCGCGCTGCTTCATTGGCAACAGACATGAGTCCGTTTAGTTTTGCATTTGAAGGCCAGAGATAAAAATACTGTATGTAAATTCTTCTTTTTAAGGTTTAACAACAAAATAATAAAATCTGAAATTTATTATGCAAAGCAAATCAAACAACAGAACAAACCTGTTCTGCTTGTGTGGGAAACTGCTCAATTTGAATATACTGTATGTATGTATTGTGTAGAGCAATGTTTTTTAAACCTCTCTTCGTCACCCCTAGCCATCTCACAGTTTAGCTGTAGCCCGGTAGATTCAGGTGTGTTAACTCTGGGAAACAACTAAAATGTGGCAGGGCTGAGGTCCCCAGGATAGGTTTGAGGACCACTGCAGTAGAGGACAGAGCCTGACTTTAACAGACTAAGATTATT
The DNA here is from genome assembly GCA_016801145.1 of Umbra pygmaea. Lineage (NCBI taxonomy): Eukaryota > Metazoa > Chordata > Actinopteri > Esociformes > Umbridae > Umbra > Umbra pygmaea. The sequence continues at coordinate 18,299 of JACXGM010006681.1, read as the reverse complement.
AAGAGAGTTATGTTTAACATAAGATCTACTTAAACAATCTAACCCACATTTTGGACAAGAGAATCCTCAAAAAGCTCTTATCTATTTAATCCAACATTGACCAGCTCTCCATAACATCTGCATGGAGCCATAACATCTGCATGGAGCCATAACATCTGCATCGAGCATCATCATGCGAAAGGCAACATTTTTTACCAGCGTGCAAAAGTATTTTCACAAATCATTTGTATCACATTAAGCTTTTTAGAATGAGCACTTTGTTTTTCAATCCATTGAAAAGGATACTGTTCTTGGAGTCATTGTTCTTTTGGTGGGTTTTCTGGAGTTATTTATTGTCTTTTGCCAGGTGTAATATCATGTGCCCTCAGGGGGGTGTACTAATCTAATCTTCATGTGTATTAGGAAATTACTATTGAACAATGGTAAAGTGATACATTTCAATAGCCTCTCTTTTTTTACTGGATTCACAAAAGCAAATAACAGGTGGTCACTAGGACAAAGACAGTGATACTGTTTGTCTGGAAAAGTTCTGGTTCGTCTCAAATTTTTTTTGCTTCCTTGTGGTTCCTTTTTTTAAGTGAAGTTTTTTTAAGTTGGATAAACCACAGAATTAAAGTGTTACATAAAAATTTAAAGATCACAGTGAAAGAATATTTATAATAATATTAATAACAAGGCATCATTATACATGTTTCCCCAAACTTTACTGTTCATGGGGAAAACATTTCCATGTTCTTTAGTTGAACAGAGTTGTTTAAAAGTAAACTAGTGTTGATTTGTATAACTACACAACTCATTTAGTGAGCACATTTTCATCAACACGGTATATTAAGTGTTGCTCCAATAAGGCCGGACACTCACAGCCCTCGCATTTAAAAGCACGTTGAGCTCCCGCAGAAGCTGATGCCCTTGAGTGATTTACCAAATTATGCAAGTAAAATGTGTTAATGGAAATGTTTGGTCTCTGTATGTGCTATTCAACATAATTATGAAATTGTGATGCACATCATTCAACAAAGTTTTGGCAAAAACTGCATAGTGTGCCCAGGGCCGGCCCTAGGCATAATCAAACTAAGTGGCTGCCACCAGGGGGCCTCCAATCGAGTGCACAGGTGACTCTGCATGGTAGGAGAATGCACAAACAGACAGAAGCGTTCTATTGTCTTCCCTCAGATTTCCTCAGTCGGGGACAGTAACAACAGCGGAGCATGGCCTCAGTGATGCATTGATCCACCTACCAGGCTGTGATGCGGCTGGTCAGGATGCACTTGACGTGTCAGTGCTAGTACTTTGAGAGGACCCAGGTGCCAGGCTATATTCCTTTAGTCACCTTAGAGCACCGATACACATTCCTGCTCCTGCGGGCGGCAATTCCTTACGTTTTCCGTCCAACTCCAGTTGCGACTACTCTGGCTGATGTTTCACCCTTGTAATGATTAGCGTTGCCTATGCTAACTCAGTTGCGACTACCCAGAGTTGGCATTTCTTCCTAGTAAAGATTAGCGTCACCTATGCCAACTTTGGTTTGGAACGAACCTACGGAATGGCAGCCCGCAGGAACGTGATCGTCTACATGAGGAACGTAATTAAAAAACCTGACTCGCTAGTGCAGCCCCATTAATGTTGATTTTGTTTTATTCTTCCTCTTAAAATAAATATATATCTCATTTTGTATGTTTTGCGTTGAGAGAGATTTATGTTTTGATGGAATTAGTGTAATGTTGAGCCACACAATAATAGATGAACTTGTATCAATGTATAATTTGTGGTCAAAGGTTCTGAGAATGAATCAAGTATAGTTGTCCACAAAGTTTGCTGCTTCATTGTTCTTAGATCTTTATGTCAGTAGTTACTATGGTATACTGAAATATAATTACAAGCATTCCATAACTGTCAAAAGCTTTAATTGACAATATTTGCAGTGTTGACCCTTCTTTTTCAAGACCTCTACAATCCACCCTGGCATGCTGTCAATTAACTTCTGGGCCACATCCTGACTGATGGCTGCCCATTCTTGCATGATCAATGCTTGGAGTTTGTCCACCCACTTCTTGAGGATCGACCACAAGTTCTCAATTTAGGTCTGGGGAGTTTCCTGACCATGGACCCACAATTTAGTTGTTTTTTCCCCGAGCCACTTAGTTATCACTTTTGCCTTATGGCAAGGTGCTCCATCATGCTGAAAAACATTGGTCATCACCAAATTGTTCTTGGATGGTTGGGAGAAGTTGCTTTTGGAGGATGTGTTGGAACCATTCTTTATTCATGGCTGTGTTTTTAGGCAAAACTGTGAGTCAGCCTACTCCGTTGGCTTAGAAGCAACCCCACACATGAATGGTCTCAGGATGCCTTACTGTTGGCATGACACAGGTCTGATTGTATCGTTCACCTTGTCTTCTCTGGACAAGGTGTTTTTCCGGATGGCCCAAACAATCAGAAAGGGGATTCATCTGACCTTACCCCAGTCCTCAGCAGTCCAATCCCTGTACCTTTTGCAGAGTATCAGTCTGTCCCTGATGTTTTTTTCCTGGAGAGAAGTGGCTTCTTTGTTGCCCTTCTTGACGTACTCGATAATCCAATCATTTTTTGATTTACATGCATTCTTACTAGCAGTATCCTTGCCAGTGAAGCCTTTTTTGTGCAAAGCAATCATCACTGCACGTGTTTCCTTGCAGGTAACCATGGTTTACAGAGGAAGAACAATTTCAAGCACCACCCTCATTTTAAAGCTTCCAGTCTGTTATTCTAACTCAATCAGCATGACAGAGTGATCTCCAGCCTTGTCCTCGTCAACACTCTCAGCTGTGCTAATGAGACAATCACTGACATGATGACATCTGGTCCTTTTGTGGCAGGGCTGAAATGTAGTGGAAATTTTTTGGGGATTAAGTTCATTTTCATGGCAAAGAGGGACTTTGCAATTGATTGCAATTCATCTGATCAGTCTTTAGGACATTCTGGGGTATATGCAAATTCCCTTCATCAACACTGAGGCAGCAGACTTTGTTAAAATTAGTATTTGTGATATTCTCAAAACACTTTACCGTGACTGCACAGTAGTGGGCTGAGGACACACCCCTGGGGGGGCTACATGGTTATGACCTGGAGATGTTGTCAATCGTCCCAGTATCCACTATTACAGGGCGTCCAGATCTGGTTGTCTGAGCTTGGTGACGAGTTTAAAGGGAAGACTAGTGTTGATTATGGAAATAAATGCAATGTACAGAATTCCACAATTTTCTCATCTTCAGGTGTATGTAGATGTAAGGCCAGGAATGTTATGTGGAATAGCACTTGGTGAGTGTTGACTTCAGCCTAATACAACAGGAGTGCTGGCACTTCAGAGCAGTGTTCAGTGCCTCGAAGCAGGCATATAATGTGTTGAGCTGTGTGAAAAGGCATGACTTTTTTATTTCACTAATCCTATTTGCAGCAAAGACCTGGGAACAATTAAAGTTAAATGCCCTTTTATTGACGAAAGGTATCATCTTGGTAGTTAGGCGATTGAACCAGGTTATTTTATAGATACCGGTCGCGTGCTCTAACCACTATGCTGCCCAAAGTAGCCCCAGTATTTTCATATTGCACAATTAATGAATTCAAGAAAGATTGATTTATCTTGTGTGCATTGTCTGACCAAATAGTTGTCACATTATGCTGACATTAAATGCTAACAGATATCTATCAAGTTCAGATGTCTGTTTGTAGCAGTTCAGATCTCAGTTTTTAGCAGTTTAGATGTCTTTGAATTCCAGATGTCTTTTGGCAGTTCAGATGTCCGTTGTTAGCAGTCCAGACATCTGTAACACTTTTAAACCAGAAGAGGACTGGCCACCCCCTGAGTCTGGCCTCTCTCTAGGTTTCTTTCTAGGTTCCACCTACCAGAGAGTAGGTCCTTGCTTCTGTGCACCACTTGTGTTGCTTGCTCTTGGGGGTTTTAGGCCGGATATCTGTCAAAGCACTGACAACTGTTGTTGTAAAAAGGGCTTTATAAAATAAATTTGATTGATTGATAAAACGAAAAATGGACTAATTTGTGTCATTATCAGAAAGGTTATTCAGTCTAGTGTCTGAGATACAAGCGCACCAAGACCTGGAAAACCTTGAACGATGCAACACTTGGAATATGATCATTACCAATCATTTATAAAAAATAGTCTATAAACCGGTGGGGACTGCCTAAACCTGTTCCGTAAAACAGGGCTTTTCTTTCTCTGGTTGCAATATAATTGTCTGCCATGCCAGAATGTTGTTCTTCAACAGAACTGACTATTGATAGGAGTTCCACTAGAAGTCATATCATTGCTGTAGCAGAAAATATACGCATGTTCCTTTAAAATTTTTCCTCGCAATGTCTACACCCATCCCTAAAGCGATAGCCTTCCTCACCATAGGTTGACTTACGACTCAGAAAATACTGTAGCATTCATACCGATCGAGTGCTCATCTTTAGAGAGTGTTTGAAAAGTAAATATTTTGCCTATTCATTTTTGGGGAGACCGATGTTATACAAATGGTACTTTGTTTTTAATTGACTTTATCTTCCACATTGGGAACCTACTTTGGCAGCAGGCACCTTTACATGTTCATTGGGACAGGTAGCTCAGTGATTAGGGTGTCAGTTTTGGTGACATGGAGCACAAATCATGACAAAGTACTACGGTACATTTTCATGTACCCATTTTAGCTCAACAGTGCCACATTGACCAACAGTGGCCAAAATTGTGAGCTACATCTTTCAAGATTTAGCTTGAATTTCTCAAGATTTTTTGTTTCATACTGTATTGATTGATATTGTCCAGAAGGAGCCTACAAAGTTATTTCATATTTCTCTCCTGATTTGTATACTTCTATATTAATTGACAACAAATGACCATTGTACATTATTTTGAATTGATCTGAACACAGAAACAACCCCCTTTAAAAAGAATATGCACCAATGCATCCATTTTAAACGTTTCCTTACTTAAATATTGTTGTTCATGATAGCTTCTTAAAGATAGATTAACTGCACTGTAAATTTATAAAAAAATGAATTGGCTTCAGTGTTTGTTTTTGTCTGCACACTTTGTGCACTTCATCGTCTCTGTATTTGTCTACATGATCGGATATTGGCCAATAAGTTTGATCTTGTACAGTGTGCCAGTGACTCACCGTGACCATGTGCTAAATGGCATTCTATTTCCTGTTTAGTGCACACCCTTTGAAAAGCACCCTCTGAGCTTAGACAAACACATATGTTTTTGTTGTTTAGATATCCTTAAAACAAATTACTGCAGTTCTTTCAAGTAACAAGGAAATCACAGTGCTGTCGCATATTTTAATAGATGCATATTTTAATATTTTAATAGACTTGTTTATTCCATTGTTAGTTGTCTGAACAGCATTCTTTTACACACCGAGCAGTAACTGCAGCCATTGCCTTGTTTGTTAAACAAATTGGTCTGGAATCATGCAACACTTTGGCTTGCTACTGGTATTAATTATTATAATCCATTAGCTTCAACTAGCTTTACATCTCCTGCCTTTATTAGCTGATGTATGGCGGGGAAGCAGATTCTCAGCTGGGGAAGCGCATGAGTGACACTATTGTAGATCCCATTTCTTGTCGCTCCATATCCTCCACCACACCCACCAATCAAACAAAGGGAGGGAAATAAAGGAGAGGCGGTGGGAAACGAGAGAACATTAATCTTCTCTCATGTTCTTCTGAACTTCCTTCCAGGTTGAGCGTCACTAAGACCTGGGTTGTGCTGAACCAGTGGACAAATTGGCAAACTGACTGTGGACACACACCTCAACAGGGTGCTCTTCCTGGTTTGAAAAGGACTAAAATAGCAGCATAAGTGGCGTGACCATAGTAAAAACAGGTAAGTCTCACGCACAAACTCTTGCCTGTAGAGGACACTGTTGGGCTGGTTTCACCCTATGGTTTTCACAGATAGGATGTTTGGATGATCTGCTTATCATGTTTTATTAGATTTTTTTTTTTTTGGTGAGCATTTTACATTTTACCTCTAATTCTGCCTTAATGGCAGCTCCGCAAATCCCTGGACAAATGTGGGATAGTGAATGGCGCTCACATGGTTCAACCAACCACATGTCGCCAAGCCAGCCGATTCTTTTGATTGTTTGACATCTGATATGGATACAGAACAATTTAATTGTTTTTAACCACAAAAAGGAAATGAGAACATTGTGGAATTACTTGAATTCCTAGAATTCGTTGGGTTAAAAATGTGCTATAAAGTCCTATGTGGCCAAACTGCAGTGTTACCATTCAAACACTGTAAAAAGTAATTTGTTGACTCAACTCACAAAATTAGTAACCCTGTTGCGTGGATTCAACTCATAATGCTAAGTCAATTTGAATTTGTATTTTGTTTTACCAAGCTTTATCGTTTACTCAACATGAAATTAATATTTTACTTGGCAATTTTACTCATGGAGTCAACTTCTCATCATTTTTTGATTAGTTGACTTCATGAAAACATGAAAAATGATGTTATCTCAACAATGTTTGTTGATTTAACTATTTTTCAGTTGAGATAACTTTGAAAAATATGTTGAAACAACCAAAAAGCAAGATTACTTTTTACAGTGAATCAATAAAAAATGAAAACTAAATGTATTTTCTAAATTGATTTGCCTACCGTGATAACGCACAGAACTCTATTTGTACCACATTGCAGAATTAATGGAGTTCCTCTTTTTCCATGGTCAACTAAAAAAGTCTGGTAAATGCACTATAATGACAAAAGGCTAATGTAAATCCATCTACTACCAGAGTATTCCACTCAATGATAACCAAGCAAGACATTTTTACCAGTTATCTTTTCACTGTTCAGACTGAAAGGTGTGTGGACATGAGTTTTAATAAATCCTAGTGTACTGAATTTTAAATAAACTAGTGGTTTAATGGCAACAGAAGAGTTTTTAGCTTTTCTATAATCTTTTTTAGTATACTATTTTGTAAGGCACAATCCAACAAACGAGATTGCTGCAACAGTTTAGTTCAGAATAAATGAGTTTCTAATCCTAATATCCAACTTCATACTACAATTTTACCTTCCAACCTTAGGTAAATATTAATTTACCTACTTGACTGAGAGTTTATGTTGCATCAAACCTGATGAAGGACACCCATTAACCAGCAGTCATGTGTTGTACCAACACAGTACAAATGTAATGCGCCATTGCTTTAGTAATACAGGTGAAGTATATTTCTTTCACTTTTTGAAGAATTTTTCCAGCAAATCAAGAACATACAAACATTTAGTTACACGCACGGTCCCGGCTCCTGGTACAGGCAGATTATAAGGCGGTCTCTAAGGACACCAAGAGACGTAGGGGTGCAAAATTTAGTGCAGCCAAACATTAAAAACTTGACAACTGCTGTATGGATTGAGGTCGGTGCACACCCCTCGATCTCTTTCCTTGTTGGTCGAGCGCTCTACTGAACAACTCCTCACGGGCAAATATGTCAAATTTACTGGCAAACCAAAATAATTAAATTAAGTGCATACTCCCTTACTCACATGCCGTGCTTATCTCTGTACCTAACCGGAGGTAGTTGGGGCACGCGGTTAACTGTTAATCAGCAGGCAGTATTGCAATTTATGACCATGGTTTCTTCAAGAAATCATTGTCACAAACGATTGCAGATCAGCGAATCTGTCAGGTGCACAAGAGATAAGACAGAAAGGAAGAGGGGAAGAATTATCACAACAGGTTGGGTTCTGTTTGTCCTTTTTGCTGACTGTTCAAATATTAGAATTCTCTTAATACTGAGTTGTGGTTGTTTCACCACCTGTTTTGCCTCAGTTCTTAAATGTATGCACTTACTGTATGTTGCTCTGGATAAAAGCTTATGCTAAATTACAAAATGTAAATGTTTAGATTTGATAATCCAGCAATTAGTGTTGCTTTCAAACTTAACTAAAAATGCTATGTTAAAAGTAGACAGCAACATTAGAAGTAGCTGTAATTGTATTGCCAATATAAGTTTTGAAAGGTTAAGGAAAGGTTTATTATGGCTGACTCTGCCTGTGTTGATTGGCCTAAACCATTTTAATATTAACATTATTAACTGTTCACTAGTTCTACTAGTTTCTCTTATATTACATCTTATTCAGAGTGATACAGAATATTTTCAGAAAGGTTGGTGAAACCGATCACATCTGAATAGCAATGCATTCTAATCAATACATTTTTTGTTATTATACAAATAATAAACATAGAAAGGCAGAAGGGATGGCGGTGGTGTTACTATTTTAGGTGTTCTTTGAAAATGAAAAGTTGAGACAGACAGGTAGGGAGGAATCCTTAGTAAATAACTTCCAAAGCCCAACTGCTGTGAAACCATTTGTAGGTCCAGCTGTCCGTCAGTAAGTTGTTAAGCGTGAAGGTGTATTAATGCACTCTGGTGAAGTCCTGTGAGAATCTTCTGAGGAAAGGAGAGGTTTAACTGACCAAGCTGCGTTTGACAATTAAGATTGACTATGGGGAACACTTGCAGGTAACACAGACGTTATATATCAGTAGAATGACCTTTGACACTTCAGTTTTACAATGTCCCCTGAAAAAATGATCGAAACTAATTTGAACTGTGCTTGGTGAAAAAAATCCTCAAATATTGATTAGTTGCCAAAATTGCCAGAGTCTCGTGCGCGTTGTTTCTGACTCTGTATCATTTGTGCACTGGTGACGATGGTTCGATCCCTGGCTCAGCCATTGTCTGTGCCCTTCCTCTCTGTCTCCACATGCCTGTCTTTCTAGCCTTGGCTTCATGCTGTACTGTCATTAAAAATAATAAAATTAAATAAAAAGTGTTTGCTTGATACCAGCCCTATGTGTAGAGACACGCTGCTAATACAGACACTCTGTGAAAACATTTAAGGTTTCAGCGAAATGCTCAAAATCACTGATATGTCTGAACTAGTCAGGTAAATGACTTCTCACACCACCTGCATTTTGTCTGCATCAATTACATTAATTCTTCCAATCGGTGCTTTCACGGTCATGAAACATCACATATTCGTCTTGCTCACCTGTAATAACTACAAACCCTTCAAACTGTTGGGTTCAAAAACAAAGTGCATTTTAAGAATCTACCAGGAACGTGCTTTCAAGTCCAGAAATAGGGTTAATGTGGATGTGGGGACTGAAGATTTCAACCATTGACATTATCACAGAATGTACATTAGGCCCTGGTAAGTGTTTGCTCTAAAGTGACAGACAGCTGATTAGATGTAGTACTTCCTTAGTAAGTAACTGTGCGTAATGAGTCACAGAACAAGGCCCATTACTGTCACTTGGTGCTAGCTGAATATATAAGATAGCATTTGACTTGATCTAAGGTGAAATTGTACTTTCCCTCCTAGTCATTAAAAGGGAAACATGCAGTTCCAACATTAATTTCCCGTAGCTTTTAAAAAAAGATACCTTTGTGCTATATACAGGATGTGTAGTATTTTATTGACAGGACAGTAGGAATCAAAGGCTGGGTAGGCAGGTATTTAGGGGGAGGCAGAGTATGTTTGGCACCGACCGCGGCCGAGCCAAACATAAAAGCCCTACCTCCATCATCACGTGTGGTCCGAATTCAGGATTATAGACCTCTACGCAAAAACTGTAACCTTGTTTTGGCGATATTTATAAAATGCTTCATATTAAAGCCCTTGTAATCAATATCTACAGCATACAGACTCAAAACATGGTAAAATGTAGAGTGATGATGGTGTAATGATAGTTTCATACTTTAACTCTGTCCATGAATATGGTTAAATGTAGAGTAATGATAGAGTAATGATAGTTTCATACTGTAACTCTGTCCATGAATATGGTTAAATGTGGAGTAATGATAATGTAATGATAGTTTCATACTGTAACTCTGTCCATGAATATGGTTAAATGTAGAGTAATGATAATGTAATGATAGTTTCATACTGTAACTCTGTCCATGAATATGGTTAAATGTAGAGTAATGATAATGTAATGATAGTTTCATACTGTCCATGAATATGAAGATGCTGAATTCCTTGAATTCCTTCTGCTTTAAGGAAGAACACTTTGGCTATTATATTAGTCTATTCTGTTTAGAATGTACATTAGTTCACTTATTGCAAGAGTTCTCAAACCTTTGATTCTTTCAGTTACTGTACCACTAACATTTCGTTTTATAAGTACAACACATAAAATACCATATTTTTGTGTTTAGACTATGATTGCTTGTCTGTAAAGTACCCCCCTGTGAATAGGCCAACACTCCCCAGCGTCCCATTACTCCTGGGTGTACACCACACTTAGACGATGGTTTTGAATCCATACCAACATCTTTTAAACTGATTGCGCTTTAGGATTTGGAGACTGTAATTTGACCCTAAATTAGTACCTCAGGGCAACATCTATCCGGGCTGAGCTTTGACCTGCCCACAGACCAGGGGAGGTGTGGCCCGGCGGTGTGAGGGGAGTGTCGTACCGGCATGTGCTGTAGCTCACCTGAGTTTTTGGGTTGGGTTGAGAACTCATCCTGGGTGTGGGGGAAGGAAGAGGAGGTCTAAACATTTATTTTCTTCAAAAGTGCTTCTGAAGGGAGCATGTTAAGCAGTCTCAGAATGAAGAGTCCCTGAGGAAGACTTAGTGTTTCTGGATCTACTCTCTTGGTCGTCTTTGTCAACAGTCTGCATGTCTGCTTGAGTGTTGAGTGTGTGTGTGTGTGTGTGTGTTTTGAGCCATCCTACCACCATGGCTGTAGCTGAGGCGCTGCACTCGTCCTGCTGTAACCGGTGTCCCTCCTGTTTCCTCCAGCGCTCCTCCTGCTCGCCGTCCCTCTACTGCTGTTTCGCCATGTTCCGGCGGAAGAAGAAGCGGAGGCCAGTGATCTCTGCACCGCAGAACTTCGAGCACCGCGTCCACACGTCTTTCGACACGGCACAGGGCTGCTTCGTGGGCCTGCCGCCCCAGTGGCAGAGCGTCATTGACACCCTGAAGAGGCCTAGACCCATGGTGGACCCATCGCGGATCACCAATGTGGAGCTCAAACCAAAGAAGGTATAATAATAGAACCTCCCACCACTACTCATCCCTAAATGTTAAGTGTTAGGTTAACACTGGTGGAGCTGACAGAGTGTTAGATGTAGGTCTTTCTGAGGTAAATGTACCCTAGCGAAATTCCTAGCACTACAAAAAAGTAGGCAGTGCATGCTAAGAACATTTCCCAATCCAAGTAATAACAATAATAATGTCTGCATGCTTCATCGGATTCACTGTAAGTGTTTGTGTAAATGAAAGCATTGCTGAGAAATAGAGAATCTGTTTCATAGCTTACGTTTCAGTGATACGCACGGTGCCACCCGGACTTGCAGGTTTAAGAATGCAATACGGGTTTATTTCTAGAGAAAGAGACACAGATAGGTAGGTAGGAAGTCCTTAGAAAAATAGCTTACATAGCCCAGTTGTGTGAAAACATTTAAAGGTCCAGCTGATGAAAGAAACCCTGTGAGAAAATCCTGTTTGTGTCTTCTGAGGAAAGAAGAAGTTCAATTTTACAGACGACCAACTGACATTGTCCAAGGTGTGTTGACAATGATTTACTATGGGGAGAGCTTGCATGTAACACAAACATTTTATGTCAGTAGTATGACCTTTGACACTTCAGTTTGACAATGTAACCTTAACAAGTTCACAGAAAATGTCACTCAATAATAAAACAAAGCTGAACTTTCCAAATATATATATGCAAACATTGAAGTTGAATGGCAAGTTTTTACCTGACCACAAAAATACTTGGAGTATATCAGCTTAGAACAGGTTAGGCTTAGAACAGGTTAGGCTTAGAACAGGTTAGGCTTAGAACAGGTTAGGCTTAGAACAGGTTAGGCTTAGAACAGGTTAGGCTTAGAACAGGTTAGGCTTAGTGCCAAATGGAATGAGTCGGGTCGTTTTGGATAGAAAGTCCAGCATGCCTTCAACCTAACCCACAAACAGACACAACACTTTAATCCTACATTCGACAAAACAATGAACATAGCCTTAAATATTAAATCATTGAATTCTAAATGTTTACCAAAACCAAATTTGAAAACATTAATTAATTGTGATATTTAATGCTGTATATGGTATTTGTTGTTATATATTATATTATTATATATATAATTTTTTTACTTCCTTGACCACACCCATAATTTACCAATAACACTTAATTATTCCTTCATATGTTATTGATCTCTTATTTGCTCTTGGTTGTTTTGGAAACCACTTACAACCATCTTAAGCCACTTTATGGAGATTAGTTTTAGCTGCAACTGTTGACACGCAGGGCTCAGTTTCCACACTCACATTAACCTGACCTGTTTTTAAAGGTACACAAAAGATGTAAATACAAAAGCTATATAAAGAGTTTTTAAGGAGTGTCACAGTCTTGACTGTGTTGGGCATTTAACTGTCTATATAGGACACATCAAGTTATGCCATACAGTACTTTTCTATTTATGTCAATACATTTTGAAAACCTGTCCTGCATCTCACACATTTAGGACACATTGAAAAGTTTAGTTATACTATGGGATACAGCATCTTTAAAAACGTGGACCTAGTAGAGACATTTGACTGTATAGCAAGCAGTTTGTGTACATGTATGTAGCTCTATCTATTTAATATGAACTCATCAGGTCTGAATTGAGAAATAATAACGCCTCTTTTTTTCCCCAGAATTGTATATAGAACATTTTCAGTTCTTATTAAAGTCAAAGCTGGCAGCCATTGATAATGTACCCATGAGTGGCTTTGAAGAGGCATTCCATTATATGGATAATAAAGTTTGGCTACGGTCATAACGCAAAACAAGCGTGTTGTGCACTGACCAAATTTAGATCTTTAAGGTAACAGTTAAAAAAACATGATTTTCTCTGCCTTTCTTGCTTCCTAAAAGTTAATGTGTGTTTTGACTTTGTGGTCAAAAGATCCGATGACACTTATCGTAGGAGTAAGGATGTTAGATCTGGTGGGATGGCCACAAATCTGGCTCTCATACAACATGGCTCCCTGTTCATCCCCAGCTTTCAATTGGCTCATCCATCCCCTTTCTTCCCCATGTATCTACTCCCCAGGTCGATGCTGTAGAAGAGAATGTGTTCTCAGTCAACTTGCCTGGTTAAATACTGGTAAAGACATAATAAATCTAGCTCAGGTGTCAGTTGGCTAAGTCATTAGTTCGCAGAACAACTATTGTGCAAATTCTGATGCATTTCCAACTATGCCCAGAGCAAATTGGTAATGCACAGTTCGGGTTCGGGTAAGGGGAGAGAATGTCGGACTAGCATACCTTACCACGTCATTCTAAAAGAAATTCCTGGTGTGCAGTTTCTGCGCCTGTGTCTTCAACCTTGGAATTATAGTTGGTGAATGAGTAATCCTTCCTTGCGTGTTGCGACGAATGGCTTCCGTGTTGAACAAGCAGTGTGATTCAAATCGGACGGCTCACCGACATGTGCATGGAGGAAGCGTGTGAGCATCCTCGAACATTCTGCATCTGCTGAAGAGTTGCCGACAAGGCAGGTTCAGGGGGAATTAATGAATTAACAAATAAATATTAGTTGATATTTGGAAGCTCAGTGCACAGTGTTATCACAAAAGTCAACGGCCAAGAACTTTTAAAAATTACTTTAATTTTCAATTTACTTCTGTAGTTTGCTGGTTGCCAGTCACTTTATGTCACTGAGATCCACTGCAGATGACATTTCTTTCTTTAAGATGTATTTGTAGAGTATTTCCTTAGTTTTTATTTGGAGAGCAAGTAAAGTACTGGAGACCGATCCCTGAACTCCAGTGGGCATGTCTAAAATTTGTCAAACAGGAAGACACTATCACTCGACCCAAAACTGCTGAGCTGATGGCCATGTTAATGCACTGTGCTTGAAGATGTGATTATAATTAGAGATAACGAGGCTGCTGTTGAACTGAATTTTGTCCTAATCTTTCACCCAAATTTTAAACATGAGCAATGTTCAGTCATGCCTGGTATTTCATTAGCAGTGAGGCTGCCACGTCCACACTCACACCACCAACACATTTGGCCTCCCATGACATCAAATCTCATTCTCTCCTTCACTGTCTTGTTCTCTCTGTTCCAAATACAGTATATTATTTCCCCCTCTTCATGTATTTTTCTGCAACTTTAAAAATGAGGTGATAGTTTGTTCAACTCCTGTCATAAATCCTCTGATTGTCTGTGTGTATTAATCAGATTTTCAGTGACTGTAGTCTGAAAGTTAGTGCTCAAATTAGGAGTCATAGTTCAAAACTGGGGATCATTTAAACCCATCATAACAATGTTTACTTGCCTTTAGTTACGGGATTTATAGCATGCCCACAAAAAACTTGAAATGAAACGTGAAAGCCTTCCCATGATGTTGGTTACCCTAGCAGGTTGTAATATCTGTGACCTAAGGCAAGAATGTTGTGCAAGAGCGCAGTGAAGTATATGAAATGATAAAAGCTTGTAGACGTAATTTTCTTCCCACAGTACAATTAATATAATTGTAATTAGTCTGCTACTATTCAGACTAATGTAGGGCCTGGTTTTGCTGACCATGATTTGAGACCTGTAGCGACTCCAATATTTCAGTCAGTCGAATCCCTTTAAGATGTTTGAGAAAAGTATATTTATTAGAAATATTTTCACTTCCTCAACTTGACTGCCTTCCATTTGAATTGAGCCCTGACTGACTGTCTTTCGTCACATCCATTCCAGTCCATCTGTAGGGGGAGTTTCATCGGACACGGTGACTACATCTCCCACGTCATCTCCGAGATGACTCGTGTTTCCGTCACCAGTTCCAACTCGCTGCGGAAGAGCAGTCCATCGGCGCGGCAACGGGCCCGCTCCATGGGACGGCTGGGAGAGCTCATCGAGGGTGACACATATCAGTACGAGGAGCTGGGCCAGGAGAAGCTTCAGAATGGCGGAAATACCTTCTGGCAGGAACGGGTTCGCCAGATACAGAGCGAGAGCGGCAGCCCTAAACTGACACAGATAAAGGGCTCCATCTTCCCATCCAGCGGGTTAATGCCCCGGGCAAAGTCGACGTGTGAGATCAGCACTGATGCGGGGGCTAGACCTTTGCCTGTGCCAAAAAAGCCAGTTCCTACACCCGTTAAACCAGGAGGTATGGGTAATTATGCACGGAGCGAAGAGGCCGCACTTATAAACAGGCCAGAACAGGAGATGCAGCCAAATAGCATGGTAGCATATCAGAGGCCGGCTTCCTGCTATAACCTGCAGACACTACAGACCCAGCAGCAGGTCAATTTAAGGGTCAATCCCAGGGTCAGTCGCCTCCCGGACATTCTGTCCTCCTCCAAGGACACCCCTGCTCTAAGACCTCACTCGTGCTACGACCTGAAGGTGAGCCTCTCTTCTCCCCAGTTATATTGTGGCGGTGCATTGCTAGTAAACGATTAGTGTAAAGTATGAATTGTAACAATATTATGAAGTGTACCAAGGCTTGTTGTACCTCAGGACTGTAGCAGCTTACTCCTGCCACTGTAAATCTGTTGAAATTGTAAACCGAAAATGTCATTCCTTGTCATCTCCCAGGTGAATTCATCAGGACCCTCACCAGTGTTTTCCCCAAATGGCTCAAGCAGCCCACTCTCAGGCAAAGGGGTGATCCACAGAACCTTACGGTCCTCCTCCAGCAGCTACACCATGGGCTTTCCACCCGTAGTCCAGGCTGCTGCCAAGCCTCTCCTCCCTAAACAGGACAGCCCATCCCAGCCTCGGCCTTCCCCCACGGGCTCCCCGGCCACCAGCTCACCCGGAACTGGGGAGCTGTCACGAACGGTCAAGCAGCCCATCCCCACGCCTGGGCCAGAGCCTGAACTGGCCAAGGTGACCCACGATCAGTTCAAGACGGCCCTGCAGATGGTGGTGGATAAGGGAGACCCGCGCACCTCCCTGGAGAACTTTGTGAAAATCGGGGAGGGCTCCACTGGGGTGGTGTGCCTCGCCCGAGAGAGGCACAGCGGGCGACCGGTGGCGGTGAAGATGATGGACCTCCGGAGGCAGCAGCGTAGGGAGCTGCTCTTTAATGAGGTATGCAACTCGATGCCACAAAGTACGGTTAAAAAAGTGTAAGTAAGGTAATTCATGTGTTTGTATACAATCCATCAGGCAGCAGTGCTCCCTGTGAAACCACAGGCCCATACACAAGACAGAATAGAATAAATCAAGTTGCTTCTCTTAATTTACTGCATTGGAACTTCTTTGAAATATTCCCTTCAGTTATTAAAAGTAGTCTACAATGCTAGATATACAGAGCATGCCACAGTGAGCTCGAAAAGAGTACTCTCAATATGATTTGTTTGCAGGTGAAGCAATGCAGTCGAAAGTCAAATCGTTAAATCCATATCATTAAGCTGACAAAACAATGAAGCTGTTGATTAATGTGAGGACCATAGAAATAGAATGGATAGAAAGGCCATCGAACTGCTTGGCATGGTCATTCGATTAGTACACAACAAAATGGCAATTGTTGTTAGTTGTCACAGTGATAACACACAAATCGTTTTAACGCGGAAGTTGGCCGGTAGATCTTTGCAATGGAATGGTACACATAAAAATGGCTGCCGCTCTAACCATTCTGCTCCATTGATTTGAATTGGAATGTCCTTTCTATCCATTCCATTACTATGGTGATGACGTACATTAGTAGATGGTCATCTGAAAAGCCTTACCCATGTGCTTTGTGTTTGTTACCTCAGGTGGTGATCATGAGGGACTATAGACACAGCAATGTGGTAGAGATGTACAGGAGTGCCCTGGTGGAAGATGAGCTCTGGGTTATTATGGAATACCTGCAGGGCGGCGATCTTACTCACGTTGTGTCTGAAACCAGGTGAAGATACCATACGTTACATAAGATGCATGATATGTAGACACTTAACTCACAAGATGGGTTTTCATCACAACACCAGTAAAACAATTAGACAATGAAGAAAATGAAATTAAAATGATATGGTTTATGTTATATGGATGTCATTATGATTTTATTATCATTGACTGTAATCTGTTGTTGTTATGAGCAAATGCATTTCACAACTATAATCACAAATCCATGGTTTTGAATATGATGTTAAAATCTGTACTGCATTCCTTCTGCTGAGGATACAGAGAAAGATTAAATCATTTTTAATCCCAAAATATGGAATGGCCAAAACAGGTTGGCACATGTACCAAGTATTCAACTAAATATCTCTCAGGGGGAGTGGCATATAACACATTTCTATTTCACAAAAACACACTTGTATAACACTTGCCACAAATAGGAGTGGAACAGGACAAAGTATCAGAGCCCCATTTATTTACATTTGAATTTCCTGCTACATTTGGTTCACTGTACAATGTTGATCTAATATCAGAAATGAGATGAATAAAGCTGACAGGATTAAGGTGATGGATGTTGTGACAAAAACTAAAGGCAGACTACATTGTTGAATGGCAAGCTTAAGGTGCCTGTGATTTGACAACAGGTTGAATGAAGAGCAGATAGCCACAGTGTGTGAGGCTGTGTTACAAGCGCTGGCGTATCTCCACTCCCAGGGCGTTATCCACCGTGACATTAAGAGTGACTCCATACTGCTCTCGCTGGATGGGAGGGTAAGTGCACTCAAACCCTGAATTTAAAGGTCATGTCTGCAACTTTTCTGATGGCAAAAAAAAAATGTTTTAGGCCCCTTTATTTTAGTTTGGATGTGTAGTATATTGTTTATATCAAATGCACAATCGAAGTAGAATAATTGTCTTAACGCAGTTAGCTTGAAACACAATGTTGTTTCTCACTGCTATGGCAGCCATTATCTTACCTAGCGCCAGGCAGGGAGTCCCCACCAAACGTGTGTGATGTATGGTTCGCTAAAGTGCAGGAAGTACAGTTGGCAGAACTGTCAATTCAATCAAAGCTGCACAGTGACGTCCAATGAGATTGCAGGTCGGGGCCAACATCTAGTGAAGAAAAGAACAGCCGCACACTCTATGCACTAATGCAACAAAAGGGTTTATAAAATCAACGTTTCGGTAGACAAGCTTCCTTCATCAGGGTCCAACATCTAGACACAGCAGAAGGAGAGATTAAGTACCAACAGAGACACCTTACATCCTTCGTGGCTCCATGTTTCCCAGCACATAAGTACCAACAGAGACACCTTACATCCTTCGTGGCTCCATGTTTCCCAGCACACAAGTACCAACATAGACACCTTACATCCTTCGTGGCTCCCTGTTTCCCAGCACATAAGTA
>JACXGM010006680.1:0-32278 GCA_016801145.1 Umbra pygmaea | reverse complement strand
ATCGCAGTTTACCTATATGCTTATGGTTTTGCCTACTCCCAATGACATGTTTTTTAAACTATATGAACAAAAGATATTTAACTTTATATGGAATGGTAAGCCAGACAAAATTAAAAGGGCATATTTGTATAATGAATATGAACACGGAGGTCAAAAGCTATTGAACATTAAAGCTTTGGACCTTTCATTAAAAGCATCGGTTATACAAAAGTTTTACCTAAATCCTAATTGGTTCTCTAGTAAGCTAATAAGAGTATTTCACCCTTTGTTCAGTAAGGATCTCTTTCCATATCTACAAATTACAACTGACCATTTTCAGATATTGGAAAACATTTCTAAGATGTCGATATTTTTAAAACAAGCCATGAAAAGTTGGTTGCAATTTCAATTTTATCCACCTGAAAATAGGGAGCAAATTTTACAACAATTATTGTGGCTAAATTCACATACACTAGTTAATAAAAAGCCTGTATACTTTGACAAGATGTTTGGAAAAGGAATAATGTTTGTAAATGACATTATAAATGAAGCCGGTGGAGTGATGTCTTACATACAGTTAACAAAAACATATGGAAATGTTTGCTCCCTACAAAAATACAACCAACTAACTGCAGCAATACCATATACTTGAAAGAAGAAAGTACAAGAGGGGAAAAAGTCTGATCTTGTCTGTCAACCATGTATCAAAGATCTCACATGGATGAAGAAAATACGGATAAACAAAGAAATATACCAATTCCATCTAAGAACAAAAAAATTGGTTGCTGTTCCATATAAATTACAAAATAGCTGGGAAGAAATTTTTGATGTTTCAATCCCGTGGCATAACGCTTTTGGATTAATACGCAAGACAACACCAGACTCAAAAATTAGAATATTTCAATTCAAATTATTATATAAAATACTGTCAACAAATAGAAATCTATACAAGTGGGTAATTCAATCTTCCCAACTCTGCAGTTTTTGCCCTGAGGAGGCCGAATCTATAGATCATCTTTTTTGGTACTGTCCATATGTAGCACGCTTTTGGCCACAGGTACAAGAATGGATGAATAAATGCAATATTTATATTGAATTAACGTTACAAATAGCAATACTTGGAGACTTAATATGTAATAGTCAGACAATTAATAATATGATAATTATTTTAGCAAAAATATTTATCTTTAATTCCAAATTGGTGGAGTCATTAACAATAGAAAGGTTTCATAATTATGTGAAGCATCACAGTACAGTGGAAATACACATGGCAAATGGAAACCCAACATGGCTGTGGCTAAAAGACAGATGGACAATATTGAACTTAAATAAAGAGTTGATCAAATAAAAAATAATGATTGAGGAAAATATAAAATGTATAGGCGAGAGCTAAATGTTAAAATGTCAATGGTCTCAACTATTGGTCAGGTGAAGGTTAGGATGGGGGTAAAATATAGACAGCAATAATATAAAAAAATGTGGGATTGGAAATGATGCATATTTTAGAACAAAGACAATACCTATGGCAAAAACTTAAGCTGATCCTTCCCATATAAAAAATACTGCAAGAAAATTTCAAAACGCAATTCGACAACTTCAAAATACCTAAGAAGGTGCATCTATTTTTGTGCAACCCCTTCTCTGCTGTCTAGCAGAGGCCAAGGCTCTGCTCCCGACAATAGCCAAAGCTGCAATCCAGCTCGAAATTGTACAGCTTCAGAGCAACGATGTCTTGATAGCTACATTTAATGACAAGGAATTGTTTGAGTTTTGGGCAAGTGCCCATCAGTTTCCCAACTGTATGAGACTGGCTATTTACATGTTGACTATGTTTGGATCGACCTATATTTGTGAGTCAGGCTTCTTAACCAAGAATCTCATCAAGGATAAGAAGAGCAACAGACTAACAGACTCACACCTGAACCAGTGCATGCAAATTGCCCTCACTACTCACGGGCCTCTGTTTAGCAAACTTGCTATGGAGCAGAGATGCCAGACTCTAAAAACTGCTGGGTTAAAAAATAACCCAACCTTAACCCCACCGCTGGGTCACTATTGGACAGAACACGCGCTGGGTTGGTTTGACCCAAATGCTGTTTTTTACCATTTAACCCATATTTCTGGGTCATTCATTTGACCCAACCAACGGGTGAAATTAACCCTCTTGCTGGGTTAATTCTTACTAATGTGCTGGGTTATATCCTGTCTCATTGCCTTGACAAAATTAGTAACATATAGCCTGACAAGCCAAACCCACATCAAGATGTTGGGTCTGGGAAATCACCATTGGCAGAACTCAATCCGAGGGGTGGGATAAACGGTTGTCTTTCAAATGCCACAACCAACCAGAGCAACGAAGTATCCGGTCGGCAAATCTCCGAACGCATCTTCCTTTGTAAGAATGACTTTAGTGCCATTTTTTTCTCAAAGGAAAACTTAACTCCAGTCTTCCAGATTCGCGGCCAAAGCCGATTCGTAAGACAGCTGTTCGCCAGCAGCAGCAGCCATCTACTTTGCTTTACCGTAATTATGTTAAGCCCTCCCACCGACTCTAAACACAATGTGATTGGCCTGACAAGAATTTGTTTTTTCCAGCTTGCAAGTCCAACGGAGGGTTGCTAGACTGACCCTAACTGCAAATAAAATTTGTTGCCGCTAGGGTGCATCTAGATTTCTAGGTTAGGTAACATATTTTTTTATATTACTGTAATGTATTAGACTCCCAGACAGATGATAACAATAAGACTTTTATTTATCAGATTTTCGTAGATCTCCGTAATGGCCGTAAGCAGAGCGTTGTCAGAAGAACAGGCAGGTGGATCGTGAGCCAGGCGAGGTAGTCAAGGCGGGCGAGAGTTCGGTACACGTCGGAAACGTCAGGGCAGGCACAGGTCGATACACGGGAGGTCAGAGAAGCACAGGAGTATGCAGGGCGAAGTCGGTGGGGCAGGCAGGCATCGGTACACTGGAGTAGAAAATACACTGGCAAAGGTACAGAAGGGAATTCCAAAAAGGCAGGTTAATAAATCCAGAAGAATAAGTCACACCAAAACGATCAACTTGAATAGTAAAGGCTCAGTACTTGGACAACAATACCTCACAATGAGCAAGATATTCAGGAATGTTTATATACACTGTCAGGTAGTAGCACAGGTGTCAGTACTCAGGTGATTTGGACCGGGCTATGGGGATGCGTTCAGGATGAGTCCATTCTTGTAGAATACCGTTCTGAGATGTAGTGCTGAGAGGTGACAGCGAACGAGTAGATGTTACAGAATCCCCCCCCCATGGGCGGCTCCAGAAGCCCGATAGGACCGTGCCGCAGGACGACCCCGGGACCAAGGCGCAGGGCAGGAAGGGTGGTCCCAATGGAACGTCAACACAAGGGCAGGATCGAGGACGTCAGACTCCGGCACCCAGGACCACTCCTCCGGACCGTACCCCTCCCAATCCACTAAATACTACAAAACGCCCTGACGCCGCCGAGAGGACACCAGCTCCCGGACTGTATAGGCAGGGTCCCCATCGATGTCCAAAGGAGGAGGAGGCGTCTGAGCGGCCACGGGGGGATGCAGAGTGCTGTAGTGAACAGGCTTGAGTAGGGAGACATGGAAGGAAGAGGCCAAGCGATACTGACGTGGCAACAGCAAACGATAGGTGACAGGGTTAATGCGCTTGGTGATTTTAAAAGGACCAATATACCTGCGAGCGAGCTTCTTCGAGGGCAGCTGATGACGAATGTCCCATGTGGAAAGCCATACCCGTTGACCAGGATGAAAGAGCGGAGTGGGGCGACGCCGTTTGTCAGCCTGTCTCTTCTGGGATTGGGAGGCCCGGTCCAGGTGGCGATGAGCAAAGAGTTGAGTGTCCCATACCCTAGAACTTCACGTGAACCATTGCTCAACCGCATCCACCGGGGCTATGTCCGTGTCCCACGGGACCAGAGGTGGCTGGTAACCCAGGACACACTGAAAGGGGGTCATGACCAGAGAAAGCTGAACCAGGGAATTCTGGGCGTATTTAACCCAAGGGAGATATTGGCAACAGTCCTGGGGGCGAGAAGAACAGTGTTGGTGTAGGAACATACCTATTACTTGGTTGAGCCGTTCCGTCTGTCCGTTCGATTGGGGGTGATAACCAGAGGTAAGGCTGATCGAGACCCCGAGGCGTGTCCAGAAGGTCTTCCACACCCTGGAAGTGAACTGCGGACCTCTGTCGGAGACGATGTCGTCGGGTATGCCGTATTGTCTAAAGACATGTAAAAAGACACATTCTGCCAGATCCATTGCATTAGGTAAAGCGGGTAGAGGAACTAGTCGACACATCTTTGAAAATCGATCTATAAAATCACTAGAATAGTGGTGTAGCCATCAGATAGCAGCGGATCAGTCACAAAGTCCATGGTCACATGCGACCAGGGCTGGTTCGGTATAGGTAGAGGTAGTAGCTTACCAGCTGGGAGTTGACGAGGGGTTTTCGATGTAGCGCAGGTGGGACAAGACACCACATCGTCAACAATGTCCTCTTTCATCGATGCCCACCAAGATTTTCGGGAGAGGAGTTGCAGGGTTCGCGTAATTCCAGGGTGTCCCGTACTGAGGGAGGTGTGGCACCAGAGTAGAAGCTGGGGTCGGAGGCTGGCTGGTACAAAGGTTTTTCCATCGGGTGTCTCTGGAGGGGCTAGCTCTAAAACAAGGGCATCATGAATGAGGTTATCCAGGTCCCATTGTATGGGTCTTACCAAGCAGGTAGGCGGCAGGATGGGTTCGGGAAACTCCGGTTTGGATGACGGGTCAAACTGGCGAGAGAGGGAGTCAGCTTTTGCGTTCTTTTCCCCATGGAATCTAAGATACAGAGAAGTTGAAGCGGTTAAAGAAGAGCGACCATCTAGCCTGGTGTGCGTTTAGTCTTTTGGCGTTTTTCAGGTATTCCAAATTTCTATGGTCGGTAAGGACCGTAAAAGGGTGTCGAGCTCCCTCAAGCCAATCGCGCCATTCTTCCAATGCCAATTTGATGCCCAGGAGTTCATGGTTGCCCACATCATAATTACGTTTGGCTGAACTCAGTTTGCGCAAAAAAAGGCGCAGGGGTGTTGCTTGGAGTCTCCTCCCGAGTGTTGTGACAAGATAGCCCCCACACCTACCTCAGAGGCGTCCACCTCCACCGTGAAAGGAAGATCTGGGTTAGGTTGTACCAAAACAGGTGCGGTGGTAAAACGCATCATGAGCGTCTGAAAGGCATTCAAGGTCTCTTAAGTCCAGGTAAATGTAGGTGCTCTGAGATGTGACAATGAGTGTAGGGGGGCTGCTATGGAGCTAAAGTTACGGATGAATTTCCGATAATAATTAGCAAAACCAAGAAAGCGCTGGAGGTCCTTCCCCATACGCGGTAGAGGTCATTTACGCACGGCATCTATTTTCGCTTTATCCATGCGCACCCCTCCCGGTGTCAGTACGAATTCCAAAAAGGAGACAGTGGGTCTATGGAATTCACTCTTCTCCGCCTTAACGTACAGGTGATTATCTTGGAGACGTTGAAGGACTTATTTGACGTGGTTGATGTGTTCAGACAAGGAGGTGGAGTAAATTTGAATGTCATCTATATATACGTTTACGAACCGATCCAACATGTCGTGGAATATGGCATTCATGAATGATTGAAATACGGCTGGTGCATTGGTGAGACCATATGGCATGACCTTGTACTCATAATGTCTGTTGTGCATAATGAATGCTGTTTTCCATTCGTCCCCTTGTCGTATCCGAATGAGATTGTATGTACTACGGAGGTCCAGTTTAGTATATATAGATGCATTCCCCCCTTGTTCCAGAGCTGCAGAAATCAAAGGCAGGGGGTATCGATGTTTAACGGTGACATTGTTCAATCCATGATAGTCAATGCAGGGGCGGAGTCCTCCGTCCTTTTTCCCAACAATGAAAAAACTGGCAGTGGGAGATGTAGATGTCCTTACGAAGCCGTGTTTCAAAGTTTCCTTGATGTACGTACCCATGGCCTGTTTTTCGGGCAGAGACAGGGGGTAAATCCTTCCCTTTGGGTAAACTGCATCAGGGAGTAGGTCGATAGCGCAATCCCAGGTTCTGTGTGGAGGAAGGACGGATGCCTTCTCCTTGGAGAAGACTGTGTGGTAATCGGTATATACAGCTGGTATGTAGGTTGGTGTAGTACGATGGCATTCTTCCACGGAGGTGGCTCGACAGGGGATGTTCAAATACGTCCTGTGACAGTTATTGCTCCATGCGGTTAGTTCTCCTTTGGACCAGGATATCTCGGGGTCATGAGCGCATAACCATGGGTATCCTAGGATGAGTTTTGAGTAATGAAACAGGCTGGGAGTTTTTAAAAGCCTCAGGCATCTTTTGCAGGTGTTTAGAGTTAATTAGTTGATTCAGATGATTAGGTTAATAGCTTGTTTTGAGACCCTTTTCATGATATGCTAATTCCTTGAGATAGAGATTTTGGGTTTTCATGAGCTGTATGCCAAAATCATCAGTATTAAAACAATAAATGACCTGAAATATTTCTGTTGGTGTGCAATGAATCTAAAAGATATGAAAGTTTAACTTTTATCATTACATTATGGAAAATAATGAACTTTATCACAATATGCAAATTTTTTAAGAAGGACCTGTACCTTACTATAGGCTACTCTTTCTAGCTAAAGAAAAATGGATGGGATCGCATCGCTTTTCAGCCACTTTCGGGCTGTAGTGACGGATAATTTAGCACATAGGTCCCTTTCATAATCTTCCAACCTAAAATGCAGACTCCAGACCCTAACTTTTTATAGCCTATTGTAAAGTTTGAAAGATTACTCCTTCTTTTTGGGCTTGCTTGTAATTTCTGCAACCAGGTACAGAACACCAAAGTGGCATAATGAATAGAAATTAGACTACAATTTCAAAAAACAAATATGTATAACTTTCTAGCGTCAAGCTCTACAGAGGTGTGCTGTTGAATTGCCCATGTTCTGTGTCGGTGCGTTCAAACGGGGACGGGCACTAAATTCGCTTGGAATGCTGGGAGTTGTGGTAGCTCAAGTTTAGACGGATACAGAAGCACCCCAGTGGATGCAAAAGGAACTGAAATATACTATCGGCTTTTCTCTGATATATTGAAAAACAACAAATGTGTATAAGACATGAATCATCTATGGTAACGTTTGTATATGTTATACTATCAATCCGATTTAGTGTGGAACAGTCCTTTAAATGCAATTGTGACACAGATACCATTATACTCTCATAGATACCATTATACTCTCACATAGATACCATTATACTCTTACACATAAACTGGCATACCCTTTTACATGCACAGTCAAACTTTTCCTTTATTTACAAAGATTGATATTCTCACTCACACACACAAAAATACCCTCTTATATGCACCATCATAGTAAAGTATGACAATATATGTAAGAGAGACAAATAGTATTTATGAAACCAAATGATAGACTATTAATCTTACTTAGATGTACTATGTGAATAAGAATATTTATATGTAAGAACCATAATTACTGTGTAAATGTAAAAGAATAACAGGGTGTGCAAGAAAGAATACTTATGTGAGAGTTTGATTTAATCGGAAGGCAGTTTGAAACAGAAATATTACTAAATTCTCAGTTCCTGATTTGGCTTAAGAAGGATTTCCCTATCAAGACAATCTTGACTGACATGGCAGACAGTGTGCAGCTTAATGAAGCCTCACCATTTTGAAATCTCCAAATGCAGTGGCGTCATTATCAGAAATGATGAAAGACGATGTGTCTTAAAAGACGATATTTACTAAAACAGTAATTTGTCGATGGTCCTTACACAGAACCTAGCAACACAGCAGATAATGAAGTGGTATGACGCTTTATGTTGGATACAAATCTAGCGATAATAATTGTAGATGTTTTCTCTTGATACTCTGTAATAATATCAACTTTCTTTGACCCTGATTACGTCATTGCCCTGAATTGCGTTGTCGATCTGGAACGTAGGGGAAGTTAAAATCGAATATCAACTGAATATCAAACATCCAGCCAACTTTACTGCACTAAGATGACACCATGGTTCGGGTCTTCTAAGTGACCGACTTTTGAAATACACAATTTAAAGTTGAAAGTCAGTATAAAAACACTGAATTCGGACCGAAGGACCGTGACACACGAATTCACAAATCATGAATAACGACATGAGTTAATATTTGCATGTCTCCGACACGGAACTGTGGGACTGCAGCCAAAGGAAATCTGAATATCAAACCGCAAACTATCTCCGCTGAGGTACGTTACCATTAGAAGTAGCCCCTGTGGATGGCTGTCGTCTTTGTTCCAACATTTCTGACAATGACACCACTGCATTTGGAATTTTCAAAATGTTATTATTGAGTTAAGTGGTTACACACAGTCTGCCATGTTCTCATTTCACTCTGGATCGTCTTCATAGGGAAGGTTGGCCATTAGCTACACGTACCGAAATCCTTATTCTTAAGCCAATCGGGAACTGAGAATTTAGTACTATTTGCAAACCCTGTTATTCTCTTACATTTACACAGTAATTATAGTTCTTACACATAATTATTCTTATTCGCAGACTATTAATCTTACTTACATATACTATCATTCTGTTTCACACATACTATTTGTCTCTCTTAGATGTTTAGTCATACTTTAGTATGATGGTGCATATCAGAGGGTATTTTTGTTTGTGTAAGAGAGAATATCAATCTGTGTAAGAGTATGATAGTAAATAAAGGAAAGTTTGACTGTGCATGTAAAAGGATATGCCAGTTTATGTGCAAGAGTATAATGGTATCTATGTGAGAGTATGGAATATTAAACATGTCAAAAGTCTGTAGACCTGTAGGCAAAGTTGTATGTTGAGGTTTGTGGTTGTACAATGACGTTTGTGGTCGCAAGTTTGCTTTAACAAATCTTTAGGCTCGTTTTGCAAGCTTGTATATTTATGTCCGTACTTGCATGCTATTTTTGCAAGTGTGTAAAATTAGGTTTGTGCTTGTAAGTTATATTTTACAAGCTTGCATAATAAACTGTGAAAAGATTTTAAAAAGTTGCAAATCTGTAATATAATATTTGTAAAAGTTCAGCTGGAATTGCAAGCATATTTCTTTTTCAGACTTACAACATAAACGTTTACGGCAAACAATATTCTATTGCGAGGCTTAAATACAAGCGCAGGTGCTTGTTTGCGCGCGCTAGGATTTTTACTACATGCATCAGTTTTGTAATTCCAGAGTCGTATGCTTGTGAAATGAGTGTCGCAGAGCCATTGAGGGAGCTGCGTCAATGGAGGGTAAAAAATGCTAGTCACGTGGTAGGTCACGTAGTTCAATGGACTCTCAAAAGTTCCAAGTGGGAGATTTTAATATATTGAAGTCTATGGGAGCAGCTGTAACAACAGCGATTTTTGGTATGATCTATAATGTAAGCTGTTTAAAGTGCTGGAAATCAATAATTTAGATTGTCTATAATATTTACAACATAACATTGCAACATATCGTAAAATTCACATGAAATTAGAAGGTTAGAGTGACTAATGGTGGGTTGCCGCCTATTAGTCATATTGATGCTGCTTTAGCTAGCTATTGTGGTAGTATTTAAATAAGAATGAATTAATGATTTTCACAAGAAAGGCATCGTATTTGTATGTATCAATATGTTTGATCACACACAGATAATCAGTATGGTAGACAGTATAATTATCAATTTACTATAAGAACATCTTGTAATGGAATGGTACCATAATTCAGAAATGCATCAAGCTGTAATGAAATGTTTTGGAGTCCCATCAAATGTATTAAATGGTAGGGGCCTGACGTTTTTAAGGTCCTGGAACTGTGCCACTATTGTCTATATAAGTCAGACCATATTATTAACACTACGGTGTGACCAGCTGATGTCCTAGAATAAGTTATATTGGGAAGTTTGGGAAAACCCCTCCCAAGGGGTTGGCATAGAGTGACGTCATGTGTGATATAAAACTGAGTGTAACCCTTAGATTTGGAGTCCGCTTGACCCTGGGGAAAGAACTCGGCTTTACTGATCTGTCATTATGCTGATTTGTCTTTAAAGTATATTTGGATTCCCAAAACCTCTTGTACAGTTTCTCTGTTTTGCTGGACAGGAGGAAACTGTTAAACGTCACTTACCGTACAGTACTGAAGTGTTAAATCATCATATACTAAACTCCATGCGATTTGAAATGCAGATGCAGTTTTTCAACTTAACACAGTCTGTTAATGAAGTAATTAACAGGACTAGAGTACATTTGTTACTTTTACTTTTTATTGTGTCAGCCAAAATAATGATAAAGGTTTGCGTCTGTATTAGTTGGCAGCATTAACCAAAGTATGCTGTATTTTTTGGTTTTGTTTTTAGGCATGGACATTCAGTTATTCCTGTAAACAAATATGCAATGGAATTATTAAAACTTTAACATTTTAATAAAGCACTTATTGGGCACATGTCTTTCTTGTAGCCAGCTTCTTTCTTGTACAATGGTTGGATGTGCAGCATGGGGTGTACCTCCCGCTCAGAGAAGGGGGTCAGGATGTTTGTCTTCCCTGCAGAAAATGAGAGAAGGAAGAAATAGTTCATCAAAACGAGCAGGAGTAATTGGACTATCACGGGAGACGCCAACAACAAGAAATTATGCGAGGTAGTGATGTGAAGAGATTGTATTCAGTAACATTTATTAAATACCCTTCATGTAAAACATCAAATATGTTGCAATTAACAAGATATGATCTTATATGGTATGTTCTTGGGTTATTGTTAACATTACTATTACATCCAATTTTTACAATGTCTACAGTAAAATCATACTAACATTGCCTAAAATATATTTATAATTCAAGCCAAATGTAATAATAAAGTAATTCTTGTTTTAAAGTAGTTGACTTCGACAGTACTGTTAACGTTAGCTAGTATTCCTCAAACATTTAAATTAGTTAATTTTATATACTTACGCTCAATAACGTCAGCTTGTGTCTCTAATGCAGGTTTCAAAAGTAATTCAGATTTTAAAGTTATTACCTCAGTAAGGAGCTGATGAAACATCAATGCTTCTTTATGGCGACACGGGTAGTAGCTCAGTTTGTTTGGAACTTTTGAGCGTCTCCATGATCCGCCATTGCTGTAAAAAAACTGACTGACGAAGTGAACGGAATTGACACAACTTTCTCTCTCTCAATGGCTCTAATCATAGATAAATATCACGAGATTGGAGTCAGAGTTCTGTCTGACGTCGTAGTAGGTCCACCATTTTACCTAGGGACCGTTTTTTATATTCTTTAAAGCCACTAACAGTCATGGTGGTGGCACATTGTGCAGAAGCAACTTGCTCCACAAAAAGGACCAAAATACCAGGGAGGCTAAAATAACTTTTCATGGGTCAGTATTACAAAAAAAATTATAATACATGATTTATAAATACTACAGTACTTTTTTCAATGAAAAAGACAGCTAGCCTTTAACTGGGTACCCTATCAGAATTCTAGCTACAGTGACAGTATTTGTTTTTTTTATTAACGGTCTCAGCTAGTTCGTTATAGTACACATGGTAGCTACATCATTTTTGACAATGGCATAGCGTTATTATTGTGCTTAACCAACAGATGGCAATGTTGGTTAACTTTTTGCTATAACTAAATACCTAAAAGTATAGCCTACTCATCTGCCCAGCATCTACAAAGCTACAATACCAGCAGACCAAGTTAGCTAGCTTGCTCCATTCACATAAAGTACTGCAGCTAGCTAGTTGTTATTATTAGGTGAATAGCTCACTGGAGTCATAAAGAGCTGTTGTACTTACATTCCTTGCTGGGTAGTGAGAAAGGAATTTTACCTTTTCTTCTATATTTATTCTAGTATTGGGGCATTTATTGTGATTGTAATGTTGAGTATTTGTATGCCATTTCATTCATGTTTGTATCATTATGTTTGTTATAATAAGCCTTAATAAGAAATGTACTTAATATCACTGAAGTGATGTCGGCTCTCAGGCTAGCCCACTGCTGCCCCTGAGACCTGTCGGAACTGCCTCACCACCAATGAAGCTCCCCAGTATGATGAATCCTACCACCTTTTCTCAAAGAAGAACAGAAGAGGCAACGTGATCTCTCATGAAATCCGTAATACTACCACGGATACTTAACTTCAATCTCTGTGGCAGTTTCACGGAATGGTTGAACATTTCGTGGAATAATCACGGATCCTTAACTTCTAAATCCGTGGCAGTTTCACGGAATCGCAGCATGACTTAGCAGAGTGTAAATAGTAAACCTGTATGAGTCGTGACTCACTCAAATCTTTAACCCGAGTCTTTAAAATAACTCATGAGTCGTGAGTCTTTAGTATCATTAACCCGAATCAGTTGAGTCCTAATACAATTCGATATAGACCGATAAAAGCACCACAAGCAAAACTCTTGTAACATTAGTTACTACTAGTCCTAGCCATCTTAGCTGCCAAAAGCTTTATAACTTACAATTTAATGGGCAAACACAACTCTACAATTTAACTTAAGCGACCAAGTGAACAGAGTGACAGTCCGAGACAGGTAATAGGAACTTCCCGATCCGCAGACTCAGAGCCGGAAACATTGCAGACTCACAGACCATGGGACTCATGACTTGCCGAGGACTCATGAGTGCTTGCGTGAGTCAGTCAATCGCGCGAATCAGCCAGCTACGTTGTCATGAGTGGATCTATATCAGACGAGCGAGTGAAGTCTCTCCTCGAGTCAAGGTAAAGCAAATCCACAACAAAAGCACTACTCTAATGTAAATAGTTATGTAGTTTTTTCTTAGCATTTATTATTTGTACATTTTGCATGTTTGTTCCATTTGATTGTTGTTTTTGTATTTAATATATTTTATTGTTATATTTTTTGTAATATTGTTTTAGTAATTTGCACATTTTGCATTTTTTTCATCTATTATTATGACATTGCCTATACGTGGCTAAATGTTGTGTTTCTTTTTTCATGTGTGCCTTTTTCAAATAAATGTTTGTTACTAAACTCTGGAATAGTGAATCTGCACCGTGTGAATCCACAGAACTTCCTACTACGTTAGTGGGTGGAGAGAATGGGCTAGGAATGAGTTTCATTGGAGATTTGGCAATAATGACTCAAGTGACTCGGATCAGTTTAGTGAGTGACTCAGAATGACCCAAATCCTTAAAATGAATCGAGTTTGCCAGGCCTAGAAAATAGTATAAACTCACATAC
Organism: Umbra pygmaea; assembly: GCA_016801145.1. Classification (NCBI taxonomy): domain Eukaryota; kingdom Metazoa; phylum Chordata; class Actinopteri; order Esociformes; family Umbridae; genus Umbra; species Umbra pygmaea. The sequence goes on along the minus strand of JACXGM010006680.1, from coordinate 19,040 downwards.
CAAAGGTTGCGTTTTCGAATCCATGCGGACACTTCGCATATATTCTGTTTTCTATACCAGCGCGATGCAGACGTGTTGCAAATGTACTTTTTTATCATTTTTTTACTCACTATTACCATGGTTACAAACAATACATTATGACATAATACAAGTTACATCAAATTTACAGCAAGATTTCTGAGTGGTTAAGGTTAGGTTAGGGGTTTGGGAAAGGCTTCCATCGAGTTAACAGCAAGGTTTGACTGTGCGCCAATCGCAGACTTTTCCGTGAAACTGCCACGGATTTTGATCCGTGTTTATTTCACAGAATTTTCTGCCATTCCGTGGAACTGCCACGGATTCTGATGTTCAGACTCCGTGGCAGTTTCACGGATTTCTAAGAGATCAGGCTGGAAGAGGACTGGTTATTCCATCCCTTGGATGTGTAGCGGCGATCATCAGCACAGAAAAAGTCATCCAGCGATTAATGGACACACTGTTAAAAGAATGTGCCTTAGAAATGCCAAGGCTTGCTTCTTCAAACAGAAATTTGCTTCTTGTAGCACTAATTCTAAAAAGTTCTGGGATACAGTAAAGTCCATGGAGAATAAGAACACCACCGCTAGGCTAGAAAATACCACTGACAAGTCATCCATAGTTGAGAACTTCAATAAGCATTTTGATAGGGGCAAGCCATGCTTTCCATGTGGCAACCCTAACTAACGGCCCTTCACCCTCTGTAGCATCCAGCCAAAGCCCCCCCCATGTTTGTCTTTTACCTATATCAAGACAATGTTCTGAGGGAGCTACAAAATCTTGACCCCTTCAAATTGTGCTGGATTAGACAATCTACACCCTTCATTTTTTAAATTGTATGTACTAATCATCGCTGCTCCCATCACCAGCCATTTCAACCTCTCCTTTGACTCATCTGAGATCCCTAAATATTGGAAATCTGCTGGAGTAATCCCCGTATTCAAAGGGGGGAACAGTAAAGACCCAAACTGCTACAGACCGATTTCCATCCTGCCCTGCTTCTCAAAGGTCTTCGAAAGCCTTATTAATAAACAAATTGTCACCCATTTCGAATTCCATTGCAGCCTCTCTGACATGCAATCCGGTTTACGAGCCTGTTGCGGGTGCACCTCAGCCACACTCAAAGTCCTAAATAACCTCATAATTGCTAATGACCAAAAGCACTACTGCGCAGCAGTCTTCATCGACCTGGCCCAAGGCCTTCAACTCTGTTAGTCACAACATCCTCATTGGCAGATAAAGAGCCTGGGTTTTTCAAAGGACTGCCTTGCCTGGTTCACAAATTATTTTCTATATCTATATATACCTATATACACTCACCTAAAGGATTATTAGGAACACCATACCAATACTGTGTTTGGCCCCCTTTCGCCTTCAGAACTGCATTAATTCTACGTGGCATTGATTCAACAAGGTGCTGAAAGCATTCTTTAGAAATGTTGGCCCATATTGATAGGATAGCATCTTGCAGTTGATGGAGATTTGTGGGATGCACATCCAGGGCATGAAGTTCCTGTTCCACCACATCCCAAAGATGCTCTATTGGGTTGAGATCTGGTGACTGTGGGGGCCATTTTAGTACAGTGAACTCATTGTCATGTTCAAGAAACCAATTTGAAATGATTCGAGCTTTGTGACATGTGGCATTATCCTGCTGGAAGTAGCTGTCAGAGGATGGGTACATGGTGGCCATAAAGGGATGGACATGGTCAGAAACAATGCTCAGGTAGGCCGTGGCATTTAAACAATGCCCAATTGGCACTAAGGGGCCTAAAGAGTGCCAAGAAAACATCCCCCAAACCATTACACCACCACCACCAGCCTGCACAGTGCTAACAAGACATGATGGATCCATGTTCTCATTCTGTTTACGCCAAATTCTGACTACCATCTGAATGTCTCAACAGAAATCGAGACTCATCAGACCAGGTAACATTTTTCCAGTTTTTATCTGTCCAATTTTGGTGAGCTCTTGCAAATTGTAGCCTCTTTTTCCTATTTGTAGTGGAGATGAGTGGTACCCAGGGGGGTCTTCTGCTGTTGTAGCCCATCCGCCAAGGTTGTGCGTGTTGTGGCTTCACAAATGCTTTTCTGCATACCTCGGTTGTAACGAGTGGTTATTTCAGTCATAGTTGCCCTTCTATCAGCTTGAAGAAGTCGGCCCATTCTCCTCTGACCTCTAGCATTAACAAGGCATTTTCGCCCACAGGACTGCCGCATATTGGATGTTTTTCCCTTTTCACACCATTCTTTGTAAACCCTAGAAATGGTTGTGCGTAAAAATCCCAGTAACTGAGCAGATTGTAAAATACTCAGACCTGGCACCAACAACCATGGTACCAACAACCATGCCATGTTCAAAACTGCTTATATCACCCTTCCCATTCTGACATTCAGTTTGGAGTTCAGGAGATTGTCTTGACCAGGACCACACCCCGAAATGCATTGAAGCAACTGCCATGGGATTGGTTGAGTAGATCATTGCATTAAGGAGAAATTGAAAGGATGTTCCTAATAATCCTTTAGGTGAGTGTATGTGCAATGTATGTGCAATTTCACCAAATATAATTTTAGGACAATCACTTTAATAGTAATATTGCTGACGTATTAACAAACACATGTTGCAACCCGTTCAGATAGTTTAACCCTTTCTTGTTGACGGCAAACACATTTATCAATTCCGGCAATGCACAACACATTTTTGCAATAGGACACACTGACTTTTTATAAGTGTATTTCTAGTCAGGGAATAATATTAAGTGAATGAACAAAAATAATCCCTGGATCACCTTCTATATTGACCTTTCTCTGAATCCGAGCAACAGTCTGCCAGTTAAGCAACAGGGTTATAGACCTACAGAAGCTGTTATGCCCTCTCGCAACCCCTTCCTCACCCCCCATAGACACACACACAACCCGACACCCAGATGGGCTCTCCTGCTTCAGGTCAAGTGATGTAAAGAAACAGATAAGTCCGGGCCAGGCAGGGAGAGACTAAACATTTGCAGTGCGGAATGTGGTTGTTTTGGATATCTTCAGGAGGGATTTATGTACTCAGCTGCTACTTGGCCGGCACGTGGAAGCAGCATTGGGAGTCCGGGAGCACACTACAGTAGATTCCAGTTCCGCACCGTTTGCTGCTATTCTACATCATCAAGTTTATACCACACACACTGTGGATGCATGCAAATTTCCGTTCTCTGAAGTGGCTGTCTGTCTCTCTTCCTTTATCTGTCTTTCTCTCTGGTGCTTTCTATCACTCTTTCTCTGTTTCTTTCCATTTCTCTGTCTATTGCTGCCTTTCTCACTCACCCTGTCTCTCTCTCCTCTCTGTCTACATTTCTGTTTGTCTTTTTTTTTACACATACAAGCATGTGTGGCGGACGTGGAATGGCTAGTTAGTTAGCAGTTGGTGCTGATAGCGTTTCAATCGGTTACATCCCTCACTCTGAGACATTGAATTAGTGGATTCTTTACCTCACAGAAGCTGTGGCTTTTATGAGGTGACAGTAACAATCCTTTATGCATGGCAGTGTTTAATTTCAGAGGATTGCTGGTTCGAGCCCTGTGTATCAAATCTCGCATTGACCACTCCACACATGCACTGGAGGCAAATCTGCCCAGAAGGATGTAATTAAGGGTACAATATGTAGTTTTCCAAAACACCATAAGACATACGTTGCATTAAAAAAGCAAACATCACGATAGTTATATTATATATATTTGTTAGTTGTGTACTTACAAATGTTTCCACCAACTTTCAAACACAGAGAAATTTGTAATTTAATTAGAAGAAATGGGACGTTTCATTTTGTCGCACGTCAATGGCGTCATATAACCTTTGAATCCTCTAGTTGCTCGAAGTTCCACAGGGAACCATCAAACTTAACCTGAATAAAGTTATACAATATTTATACATTTCTTTGTCAGAGAAATTTTTTTTCAGCTGGAGACGCTAGATTGGAAGGTTCTCATTGACGACGACAACAAAACCCATGATCCAACGCTACTTCTCGACGTCATCAAATTACATGTTTTGCTATTGTTTTGATTGAGAGACCCCTAGTGGCCAAAAACAACATTGTACATTTAAGCTGATTGGTTGACTTAATGGAAAGGGTGGAGTTTACTTCTAAATTTTATGATTACTCAACTGAAGTTTAAACTTCAAATGTTTAAGGTTCGTTAATTTTAGGCTTATGTAAGTTAAAGCAGCAGGAAATTATGAGCAGTGGGGAATCCCTATGTCTCAGAAAAGGCATTAACGTCACAAAATATCCAGTATGTGGCAATCCAACACACAATGGCCCTCATTCATCAAACGTGCATAGAAACCAGTGTAGATCTGAGCGCAGAAATGATCTTACGAGACTCACGTGTGATTTACAAAACATTTGTATCACTCCAAATCCAGCGTACAAATGAGCGGGTGTTGATAAATCAGACGGTTGAAAACAATCGTAATTTAAATATCACGCCCACATATATGCAAGGATTAGAGGCCTCGCCCTTAGAATTTACGACATAGATATGCAAAATCCGGCAAAGAAAAGGAATTTCTCTGAGATAAAAAGAGACGCTCAGGTCACAGGTGCAGGCCAACCGCTTGGTTTTAATTGGAAGTTTAAAATCAGGCATCGATTGTTAAAGGAAAATGCGGTATTGACTGAGGTTACTGCTACAGTCATTGAAAGCTATTAACGAGAACCTGAAGTGCATTTCAAGTAAATGAATTATTTTCACTAAACCTTCCACGTTGTATTTTTTAAGTAGGGTGAAGTCAGCTAAATTGGGCCATCAGATAAAATGGAACAAATAATGATGTAGCGTCATATATTTTAATATCTTTACAGCAAATCACTGATCTTGCATTGTTGTTTCAACACTTGTGGACTTGTAACAAGAGTTTTGATTGGTCTTTTTAGTCAGGTAGGGCAGTAACATTACATTAGATCTCATGCAAAGCTCATTTGATGGTATTATTGCCCATTACCAAAAAGTGGCCCATTTTAGCTGACTTCACCCTAGCTTTCTTACACAAGATAGCACTATATTAGAAGCTCAGAATAGAATCCTGTCTCCTTCGTAGAGCCCCCAATGGTGACTGTTGTGGCCACTGATCTTCATTGAATGGCCCCGTTCTTCTGCACAATATTGTGGAGAACCCTGAATGCCATAATTATGTTGCAGGCCTGCTCTGGTGTGTATAACAATGCCCCCACCCCGCTTACCCAAGACAGAGCCACCTGCTCTTGAGCAAAGCGATCACTCCACTGTGGTTTGTGTGCGTGTGTTGAACCTGCGCTCCTGCTTGTTTGGGGATTTGCAAGCGTGTGTTATAAGGTACACAGTCAGGGCATAATCTTTGTCACCAAGAGGAATCACATCCATCCTTTTCACCAAAAAACTATGTAGAATTATTATAATAATTGTACGAGGGCGTAACTCACAGAGGAGATGACTCCAGCCATGCAGTGCGCCCTGTAGCCTTGTTCCAACGCTGCAGTTTAAAAAATAGAGTTGCGTGTCCCACCCGGCCACCCGCTACCATATTCAGAAAAAACATCCTGGCATCACATATGATCTGAACCTTGATTGAATTCAAGTTTTTGCGATTGATAAATGCGTAATCATTCATGGATGGCTACAGACGCAGTACAATCAATTGCCCGATTCGCCCCAGTCACATTTGGAAACCCAGCAATCTCATAAAATTTATGAGATTTAAAAAAAATCATTTAATCATAGTTTGAACATATCAGGAAGGGACTTCATAGCCGCCAAAACTGCTGGCATACTTCAACTATTGTTTGCTATGATATACCAAACCTGTCCCTGATCTCCCGCTGAAAGGTCCCAGTGTAGAGAGCGCGCATTAAGGTCCTCTAACAGAGCCAGACCTGCCATCGCTTCGACTTCAGGACTGCCAAAGAGTGTGTTTGAATAGGCGACTGAATAAACATTTCACCAATAACATACAATATATATATTTATTTATTTATTATTTGATTTAAATAGTTGTTTGCCTAATTTAAGTCCTCATGTTCTAGGCCACCTCGAAATGAAAGGGAAAAAAATATAAAACTTAATAGCAATGTGGTGTATACAATTAATTTGGAATTCTGAAATGTAACTTCCAATATGGGGAAGTTGTGATGCACACACATTCATCAATGATCGCTGGTTCAACAATTCACTGAACTGGGTGGTTATGCCATGAACATTGCTAGTCACACTGGAGAACTTGCGTACACGAGGTCAGATCAGACGTGAGATTTTATCGCAGCCTACGCTCACGTTCAAATTGATAAATCCCATGCTTTGCGTAGGAATCGCCGTACGCCCGTCGTTTTAGGTCGTACGCACGTTTCATAAATGAGGGACAATATATCCAACTCGCAAATGCATATCATTACGAACTTCCATTCTTGCTTGATAATTTTTATAAATTTACCCACAGACCTGACAATGCATACACACATAAGTGGTGGAATAAGGGAACTGCTTCTGAAAAGTAGACAAGTAAATTTTTTTGAATGTTTGAATAAAATAATATTCAAACAATAATGTTTCAATTGTATTGTGACGCTCTTCTAGGGTATGGTATTTAATATCATTTCTCCACGTCGGCTTATTTGTAATAATTATCAGTGAATTGGTTTAAATTATATCCCCTAAACGCCAACTGTCGCTAATTTGCATCAAACCCCTTCCATTCCGACTGCAGGCGAGATAGCGTGTGAATTCCCCCATTGTCGGTTTGTTTACATTCAAAACATACCTAGGAACCTTTTGCACGCACTGGTTTCTCGTAGGACCGGTCGGAGTGTCACAAAGTTCTAACAACTTTGTGACATGAATGAAATCTACATTTCTGAGATGGGAAAATTAGTTTTATTGAATTCTAAAATTTGTAAAAAAAATTGACCATAAATGTCACTAATTTGCATCATACCTAAATTTATATCTATTCTATATGTTATGGACACATGAACAATCTCAACTTAATTTACCATCAGCTTGGAGCCAGAAAAACATAATTGTAAATAAATTCAGGCGTCAAGCGGATATACAGTGCCTTGGGAATGTATTCGGCCCCTTTGAACATTTCGACCTTTTGCCACATTTTAGTCATCAAACATAAAGATATAAAACTGTAATATTTTGTGAAGAATCAACAACAAGTGGGACACCATCATGAAGTGGAACAAAATTTATTGGATATTTCAAACTTTTTTAACAAATAAAAAACTGACAAATTGGGTGAGCAAAATTATTCAGCCCCTTTACTTTCAGTGCAGCAAACTCTCTCCAGAAGTTCAGTGAGGATCTCTGAATGATCCAATGTTGACCTAAATGACTAATGATGATAAATAGAATCCACCTGTGTGTAATCAAGTGTCCATATAAATGCACCTGCTCTGCGATAGTCTTAGAGGTCCGTTGAAAGCACAGAGAGCATCATGAAGAACAAGGAACACACCAGGCAGGTCCGAGATACCCTTGTGGAAAGGTTTAAAGCCGGATTTGGATACAGAAAGATTTCACAAGCTTTAAACATCCCAAGGAGCACTGTGCAAGCGATAATATTGAAATGGAAGGAGTATCAGACCACTGCAAATCTACCAAGACCCGGCTGTCCCTCTAAACTTTCAGCTCATACAAGGAGAAGACTGATCAGAGATGCAGCCAAGAGGCCCATGATCACTCTGGATGAACTGCTGAGATCTACAGCTGAGGTGGGCGAGTCTGTCCATAGGACAACTATCAGTCGTATACTGCACAAATCTGGCCTTTATGGAAGAGTGGTAAGAAGAAAGCGATTTCTGAAAGATATCCATTAAAAGTGTCATTTAAAGTTTGCCACAAGCCACCTGGGAGACACACCAAACATGTGGAAGAAGGTGCTCTGGTCAGATGAAACCAAATTGAACTTTTTGGCAACAATGCAAAACGTTATGTTTGGCATAAAAGCAACACAGCTCATCAACCTGAACACACCATCCCCACTGTCAAACATGGTGGTGGCAGCATCATGGTTTGGGCCTGCTTGTCTTCAGCAGGGACAAGGAAGATGGTTAAAATTGATGGGAAGCTGGAGTCTGCAAAAGACCTGAGACTGAGACAGAGATTTGTCTTCCAACAAGACAATGATCCAAAACATAAAGCAAAATCTACAGTGGAATGGTTCACAAATAAACATATCCAGGTGTTAGAATGGCCAAGTCAAAGTCCAGACCTGAATCCAATGGAGAATCTGTGGAAAGAACTGAAAACTGCTGTTCACAAATGCTCTCCATCCAACCTCACTGAGCTCGAGCTGTTTTGCAAGGAGGAATGGTTTCAGTCTCTCGATGTGCAAAACTGATGGAGACATACCCCAAGCGACTTACAGCTGTAATCGCAGCAAAAGGTGGCGCTACAAAGTATTAACTTAAGGGGGCTGAATAATTTTGAACGTTCAATTTTTCAGTTTATTTGTAAAAAAAGTTAGAAATATCCAATAAATTTCGTTCCACTTCATGATTGTGTCCCACTTGTTGTTCATTCTTCACAGAAAATTACAGTTTCATATCTTTATGTTTGAAGCCTGAAATGTGGCAAAAGGTCGAAATGTTCAAGGGGGCCGAATACTTTCGCAAGGCACTGTACATTTTAAACCATTGTTTAATTATTATAACAGAGACCATTGGAAATCAAACAGGAGGCTGTAAAAAAATTTTTTGTTGGGAACATCATGCAGGAAGTAACATAGTTTGACTTGATAATATATACATTTTTTCCCAGAGACAAATATAGATAATGAATGCCTCCATGGGTTACTTCTACAGGCTCTTACAGTTTCCATATATGCAACTCTGGCTCATATTGCTCCAAGAGGCTGGCCAACAGTATTGGTACTGTCAAAGTTAACATTTTTTTGCATCAATGTGAACTGGGAGCTTCCACAGCGTAAAACCTATGTCACCTTACAATAATCTATTTTCAGTCTCAGCATTTTCAGTTAAATGTTAAACGGAACATTATTAAGTTGTCTCATCAGATGCTCTTACCCCAAAGCTTTCTTTTCACCTATTAGGTATAAACTTATAATAATAAGTTATAGAAATAATACAGCATTACATGAATAAACTAATGAAGACCTACATGAAAAAGTACATTATCTATTGCACATATAGTTTAGTATTTCATTTGATAGAATCTTTGACACTGTTCAACAGTTCACATATTTTATATAAAAGTAGATACGTCTTTTTTCTCAATGAATCAACTTCTCAGAGCATTTTAAGGGACTGGTGAAAATAACTTCTTGTTCCAGTGAATAAATGAGTCTACCTTGTATGTCAAAACAAGGGGTGTCTGATGTACCATTAGTAACTGGCACCCTCTCAATCCTTACACACATAAGATAGTCCGAATCCCAAAACCCTAATATATCATTCAATGGAGGAATTTTGGAATATGGGACCCGCATAACACCACAATTGGCTTTTTGTGATTGTATGTGCAAGCAACTGTGCCAATGCTTTTGCAACTGGGGGCCATACAAAGTGATTATGACAGACTTTGCTTGATAAATAATGACCAATGGCAAATTAATGTCTTCTCAGTCTGTGTAGTGCATGCAAGGTATGTGTTTTAACGCTGTCCCACTTATGGTCGTAAAGACATGCAAGCCACACCCGCAGATGTATGCCATTGCTAATTTATGAACCGAAATAACTCAAATCCAATAATGACAATTTCAGGGGCATGCTGGAATTTTCCGGATTTATGCATTAATTCCTGTTGCTTCATTGTTCCAATTTCAGCCATCTGGGTATTAGTTTTAGCGAAAATATAATGGATTTACAGTGCCTATAGAAAATCATCATACCCCTTTGAAATACTCACTAATATTTATTAAACTAATGTAAAAAGGTAACAAAGGTTTGGATGTCTCTAACTACTGTAGCTTTTGCACACCAAAATTGGAGACTAATTGCACATTTTTCCTTGCAGAATTGTTTGAGTTCAGTCAACTTTCATGGTGAGTGGTGATTGACTGCTGTCTTCAAGTTCATCCACATATTTTCAATTGGATTTAGGTCATGGCTCTGACTTGGCCACTCAAGGACATTCATGTTCCTATCCTTAAGCCATTGCATAGTTTTTTTGGCGGGGTGTATCGGGTCATTGTCATGCTGGAAGGTGAACCACCTGCCCATCTTCAGCTGTCCAGCAGAGGGTCGCAGGTTTTCCTCAAAAATTTGCATGTACTTGGCAGCATCCATTTTTCCCTTCAATCCCGACCAATTGCCAAGTCCTAGCTGAAGAGAAACACCCACACAACATAATGTTGCCACCTCCATGTTTCACAGTAGGCATGGTGTGGTTTGAGTAGTGTGCTGTGTTTATTTTTCTCCACAAATAACATTTGCAGTTCAGTCCAAAAAGTTAGCGAGGGGCATGCACACGATTAATCCAACAACATGCCGCTCAGCCATTGATTCTTTTTTTGCACTACTCATCCAACTGAATGGTACTCAGAGTGATAGATACAAAAGATTTCAAAGGACTTAACTGTCTCTTAACTTGTGCCTTTCCACAACTTTTTCCCATTTGTGTTGCCAAGCACTACTAGTAATGGACTGATCATGGAATAGCCAGTTCTAATGAAGTATTTAAAACCACTACAATTGATGTCAGGTGAGGTGTAATTAGCATGGTATGTGATCAGGGAAGTGACTGGTTGTACCTGAGGGTGATTATAATGGTTACTCAAAGGGTAATCACTTATCCAAACCAGGTATTTCCCTAATTATATTTAAATAATTGTTCAGAATTTTTAGAAAATGTTATTTCCAGATTGATGTTTATGGTTCAGTTAGATTTAATTTATTTTTATTTCCAGTGTGTAATGTGACAAAATGTAAGGTATGATGATTTTTTATATAGGAATGTTTTATCAAATTAATTGAGATGTGCTCAGCGACTGAATTAGACCGTCTCAAATGCATGCATACTGTTTACTGTACCATGAATAGACAAAACCAGTTCTATCCTCTAACATCTAATACTGACCCAGAAATCCAAGTTCTGTTTCTATTCCCTATTGTAACAAATACGACTCAAACAACATTAGAATACAATTACGCAGAACATTCTTTTAATAAATGATATCCAAGGAGCAAATAGTAGTCAGACAGGCAGAGTTCGATACATGAGTATCAATAACAAAGGTAAACTACCAAGGTCCAAAGAGTAACATCCAAAAGGGAGGTAGGGTCTGATACACAGAATTCCAAAGGCTAAAGTACAGAAGGGCAATATCAGAAATGGAATCCACAGGTAGAAAAAGGTTGATACATTAATAAAGAGACCAGTAACAATACTTGGAAAAAAGGCTTAGTATGTCGTAGCATGATACAAACAATACCTCACAAAGAACACATCAAACAGACTAAAAATTGAACAAGTAACAGGTGTTCAGAATTCAGGTGATTGGGACCTGGGGAGTGGGATGTGTTCAGTGTTTGTAGAATGTTGTGTTCCATTGTTGTCCGGCAGTGAGATCTGAGAGCTGACAGGAGTATGTGCAAGTGGATCTTACACCTGGCTTTAAACCTACCCGTAACACTTACTCAAATATAACACTAACCCAAACCTCAATACATAACTTTTATTTCTAATTGCAATCTAGCCCTAACAACTGAAACTAACTAGTAATACCTAAACCTAAAATTAACCCCAAAACTAATGCCATGTCTAATGTCACCATAACCATGCATGTTCTATAGTGGAAAGATGCCAGAAAACAAGTGGGGACGTCAGGTAACACAGATGCAGAAAATTAACAAAAAAAGAAGACTTATAGAGAAACTAAAGCCCTTAGAAGAGTCAGCCAGAATGGTATGTGTTGCTGAACCACTAGGAAGAAAGTAATTTAAAGTGCACTGAAGTGTGAAAGCCAAAAAGATGACTCTTCTTCTGGTTGAGGTAAGCTTGGGATCTCAGATGCTGAACAAAAAGACCACACAGAAGAACAGTTCCTGCATTGGCAGTCAGATGATGAAGCAAGATATATAGTGTATTTTCATACAGTTTAATAATGACACATGCTGGGAGAGGTTTAAAAGAGGGTGCAGAGAGACCTCTAGAAAATAAATGAAGTCAAAAGAAGAAAATGTCCCTCAGTTTCTCAAACGTCAGAGAAGAAGACAGCTGCCATTTTATTGTATGTTTATTTCTTTAAGCCTCAATGTAAGCTTCTTTACAATGCCTTTCTTGGTCAGCCATCTCATAAAAGTCTAAGTTAAACTAGAACAGTGCATTTACGAGAAACTGCAAAGTTTGATCGGACGCAAGTCGTCACTTGAGCAATTTTCACAACTTGCCATCTCGAAAATGTGATTGCAGCAATTGACGGCTACTTTTTTGTGCAACATGTGGTTGGATTAACCATGTGCGCGTCACTTGCCATCCCAAAGATCTGGCCAAGGACTTGCGGAGCTGCCGTCAACAAGCACGATTAGGGGGAATTGGGAGGGACAAAAATGTTATGAAAATAAAAAAACAGTGACCCCAAACTTTTGAACACTAGTGTATGTCTGCTTGCTTAAAATCAGCAAAGAAGTTAAAATGCTGTAATTTCCACTTTAACCTGTTAGCGTGCAGTATCCCGCCTGCGGGAGATTCCCCCTCCAAAAAAAAGGACTACAATCACAGTTTACAAGTCAATTATTTAGGTTATACATACATGTTATATATCTACAGAAAGCTTAAACACTCAGGAATGTAGCAGATGTCTCCATTTTATAGTAGCTATAACAAAAATAATAATTTCCCCTCAATGTGTACTATGTGCCTTGTACACGTGTCCCTCAAATTAAATGGAATGTCAAACTATAAACAAGGCTAACACCCTCATTTATTGGGTTATATATAAATGTAAAATGTCCTTAAAAGGATCTATATGTCCTTAAAGCTTAGAATCTTGGGATTCTAGCAAATATCTTGGTTTTATTGTAGCTATAAAATCCACAACTTTACAACTACTTAATGTCAGCTACGCATCTTTGAAAACAAAGATGTTTTTTATATATACGTGTCGTATGTCCTTAAAGCATAGAATGTTGGGGTTCTAGCAAATATCTTGGTTTTAAAATAGCTATGTCAACAAGATAATTATTAATCATAATGTGACGTAAATAGCCAGTAACAAGCTGTTAGCTTGTTTACTCAGCTAGCCATTTTTGTACCTCAAATGAAATCGAATGCCAAAAAGAAAACACAGCTAACACCCTAATATTTTAGGATATATACAAGTCTTATATCTGCTTAAAGCTTAGAATGTTGGGATTCTAGTAGAAATTGCGGTTTTAGTGTAGCTGTAAAATTTAAAACGTTATGACTGCGAGTTTCAACTACACATATTGCAAACAGTAATTATTATTTCTTCTCAATTAAAATCAAAATGCCAACTATATCTACTACGCTCATTTTTTAGGTTATAGATAAATGTCTTAGCTTTGCTAAGCAAATATCTCGGTTTTAGTGTAGCTATAAAATTTACAACGTTAGACTGTTTAATGTCAGGTACACGTCTTGAAAACAATTACATTTTACTCAGGAAATATAGGTTAGCACATTTCACTTATGTTAAACTTTTACTACAAAATTTCGTACTTACAGTCGTAAATCCTTCTTTTTGGTCATCAAAGGGTCCCAGTAATGACTTAAAGCATAGTTTTCCCAGGTAAAATCCATCTTGTTATGTGAAAATTGCAATTTATTGACTGGACCGTTACTGAATGTATTAATAAATAAATGAAAAACCTAGTGTATTTGAACCACGGGCCTGCACTTGTGAACAAAAGACGGATGTGAAAAGTGTCCAAAAGCTCAGCCATTTTGGCATATAATTATGAAACAGAGATCTTAAAAATGTGCAAGAATAACAATTCTAACTGAAGATTGATAGAGAAAATTTACGAAAGAAATGTGTTGTTCGTCTCAGGACCCGGATGTAAACGTCATCACGGTGCATTTTTTCTAAAAATATAGTTTTACAAACAAAGATACAGCTCATTGGCTGTTCACTGAATCATTCTAAAATGTTAAACATATGTGGCCAGCCTCTTTGCAACATGATTTGAATTGCTTCCAGCACCCTATCTCAATATATGTGTGAGGATTCCCGGTCCAGGTCAGGTCGCATCCACACCTGAGACTGAACAAACACTATTTCCCATTACACACGAACACAGCACGCACCACAGAGAGCAATCACCAGAATACTAACACCTGCCACAGCACCACAGTATAAAACCATGTCACACACACAGCCTCAATGCGAGGTATTGTCTATTCCGTGAGCATACTGAGCGTTCTAGAGCATCTGATTTATCTGTGTATTGACCATTGTTTGTTTTCCACTCTCGAGATTTGCCTAGTGTTCTGTACTGTCGCCTGATTCTGCCCTCGACTTGACTTTGCTGCCTGTGACCTGACTACGCTCCTTGGATCCTGATTTACGTACTTCTGCCTGTGCCTTCCTGGTTTGACCTCTGCCTCTCGACCACGCCTAGCCCTGCACCTGTGCACCTCTGCCTGAGATTCCTGGCCACCGACCCTGCTTTCTGACCTAGCCTAAGCCTTGTTGTTTTTGTACTTCTGCCATTCGATCCATTCTGCATTTGTCACAGTACGGTCTTATCATATTAAACTATTTTATTCCTTCATACGGAGTCATATCGTTACAGAATACCTCGCCTACAAATGGAGCCGACGGAGCTAAGACAAAGACTCCTAAAACAAGAGGCCCGCATGGAGGAATTGTGCCAGCTAGTGGAACGGTCACGTTTGACAACGCTTGTGCCTCCACAACAGGTATCACACACGCCTTTGCCTTCCATTGCCCTGCCATGTAAATATGACGGTTCCCCTGGAGCTTGTAAAGGGTTTTTAATGCAATGCTCTATGTATGTCCGTCATCATCCCTCCCAGTTCACAGAAGACAAACAAAAGGTGGACTTTATCATTTCCTTATTAACAGGGAAGGCATTGGAATGGGCTACTTCATTATATTCAGCTAATAGTCATGAGGTGAGATCTGAGTCTCTTTTCACCAACCTATTTAGAGAGGTTTTTGATCACCCGATAACGGGGGGTACTGTGGGTAATGCGCTATGTGAACTGAAACAAGGCAAACGTACTGCGGCGGAATTCGCTCTAGACTTTAGAACGTTAGCAGCTGGGAGTGGTTGGAGTGAGACCGCCCTTCTTACCGTATATCGTAGGGGTTTAAATTCCGACTTACAGACAGAGTTGGCCTGTAGGGGAGACATCACAGAGTTAACTAAGTTAATTTCCATGTCCATTGCTGTTGACAAGCTGATAAGGAGTAGAAAAACTGCTACACACTCTACCATGAGACCGAACCCCGCTTTAGAAAACCGATGCCCGAGGTCACCAGATGAGGAAACCATGCAAAAGGGGAGGAATCCGCTTACAGTAGCAGAGAAGAAACGGCGTGTACAGGAACGTCTATGTTTTTACTGCGGAGAGGAACGTCACTTTATCAGCCAATGTTCTAGACGTCCGGCGCCTACCCACACGTCTACATCCAAAGTACAGGTAGGAGTGCTACATTCAAGTCCAGTGTCTAATAGGCAGCTGAACTTACCTGTTACTCTACAGTGGCAAGATGGCAGGGCGGAAATGCAGGGACTAATTGACTCCGGGGCAGCAGGCAACTTCTTAGATTGTACTATGGCTCAACAGTTGGGCATCAAGCTAATTAAATTATCTTCTCCGTTAAGGATTAATTCCTTGGATGGACAACCGTTAGGATCAGGTTATGTTACCCATATAACAGAGCTTATGAAAATGAAGGTTGGGTTGCTACATAGAGAGGACATCCAGTTCCTGATCCTGTCATCCTCACGTGAGCCACTAGTATTGGGCTACCCTTGGTTAAACTTACATGACCCAAATATATCTTGGAAGAACGTAGAATTGATAGCCTGGAGTGATTATTGTCATGCTACCTGTCTGCAAATTCCCTTTAGAGCTACGTCTGTGGAGGAATGTACGCCAACCGGACCCACGTATGTGCCTCCAGAATACGATGACTTTGCCCTGGTGTTCTCTAAGGAAAAAGCTACCAAACTGCCACCGCATAGACCCTGGGACTGTGCTATAGAAGTACCGCCAGAAGCCACGTTCCCTAAAGGTAGGATCTACCCATTGTCCCTTCCCGAGAAGGAAGCATTAAACAGCTACATTAAAGAATCCCTCAGCCAAGGTTTTATACGCCCTTCTACCTCCCCAGTAGCCTGTAGTTTTTTCTTTATAAACAAGAAGGATGGAGGACTACGTCCATGTATTGATTATAGACCTTTAAACGAAGTCACTGTTAAACACAGTTATCCCTTACCTTTGATAACTGCTACTTTGGAACAAGTAGGGCAGGCTGCCATTTATACTAAATTGGACTTGCGAAGCGCCTACAATCTTGTTAGAATTAAAGAAGGCGACGAATGGAAAACTGCCTTTATAACGCACCAAGGACACTACGAGTATACCGTCATGCCCTACGGACTCACAAATGCTCCAGCCGTTTTCCAATCATTTATGAATGATATCTTTCGCGACATGCTGGGTGTTTTTGTGATAGTTTACATCGATGACATCCTTATTTACTCACAGTCCCTGACTGAACACATTCAGCACGTCAGAAGGGTAATGCGCCGTTTGCAAGAAAACAACCTATTCATTAAGGCAGAAAAGAGTGAATTTCATGTAACCACTGTATCCTTTCTGGGATTTGTACTGACGCCAGGTGGGGTGAGCATGGATAGAAACAAGATTAAAGCAGTACAGGATTGGCCTAAACCTCAGACAGTCAAAGATTTACAACGATTCTTGGGCTTTGCAAATTTTTATCGTAAATTTGTATGCAACTACAGCAGTGTAGCCGCTCCGCTGCATGCCTTGACTAGGCATAAAGGGTCTAAATTAGCCTGGAATGTCCTGGCGACCAGAGCCTTTCAAGCCTTGAAGGATAAGTTCACGTCAGCATCTGTGTTATGCCATCCTAATCCTGACTTGCCTTTTACAGTGGAAGTCGACGCATCCGAAGTAGGCGTCGGGGCTGTGCTCTCTCAGAAGCAGGAGAAACCCGCGAGGATGCGCCCTTGTGCCTATTTCTCCCGCAAATTAACACCTGCCAAGAGAAATTACGACGTTGGGTGTCGAGAGTTGCTAGCAATAAAGTTGGCCCTAGCCGAATGGAGACATTGGCTGGAGGGTGCCAAACACCCGTTTGTGGTTCTCACAGATCATAGAAACCTGGAGTATCTTAAGACTGCTAAGCGCCTAACCGCCCACCAAGCCAGGTGGTCTCTCTTCTTTACCAGATTCCGGTTTTCCGTATCTTACGTTCCAGGGAGTAAGAATGTGAAGGCTGACTCATTATCCCGCCAGTTTGACCCACCTCACCATCGCCCGGAACCAGAGACCATCCTCCCCGCTGAATGCCTAGTGAGACCCATTCGATGGGACCTGGATGAGGACATCACCGCAGCTCAGCTAACCGATCCGGCTCCCCCGGAGACGCCGGTGGGGAAGACGTATGTTCCTGCCAGCGTTAGACCTGATCTCCTTCGCTGGAGTCACACTTCGTTGGGGACTGGGCATCCTGGAATCACCAAGACCTCGGAAGTCCTACGTAAGAAATACTGGTGGTCTTCATTAAAGGAAGACGTTACTGATTATGTCTTGTCATGCCCAGTGTGTGCTCAGGCCAAGACACCACGTCAGCTACCTGCAGTGGAGCTCTTCCCACTTCCTATACCACACAGACCATGGTCACACATAGCCATTGACTTTGTGACAGACTTACCTGAATCATCAGGATACAACACTATACTTACCATTATAGATCGTTTCTCCAAAATGTGCCGTCTGGTGCCTTTGAACCGCCTACCCACAGCATTAGAAACAGCTGAATGCTTATTCACAGAAGTGTTTCGTCAATTCGGCCTGCCAGAAGATATTGTCTCTGATAGGGGATCTCAGTTCACCTCCAGAGTTTGGAGAGCTTTCTGTGAGCGATTAGGAATAACTGTCAGTCTCACATCTGGCCATCACCCACAATCAAATGGACAAACAGAAAGAATGAATCAAGAAATAGGAAAGTTCCTAAGACAACAATGTTCTACCCGACCACAGGATTGGACCCGGTATTTACCATGGATAGAATATGCACAAAACTCATTAATCCACTCTTCGTCACGTATAACACCCTTCCAGTGTGTTTTAGGGTACTAACCTCCCCTTTTCCCTTGGGACACAGACACCAGCGCTGTTGCTTCCGTGGAGGAATGGTTTACCACCAGCTCAAAGGTATGGGACGCTGCCCACCAACACCTAGTGAATGCCACACAGAGACAGAAACACCACACAGACCGCAGGAGGAGACCTACCATAGTATATCACCCTGGCCAGAGAGTCTGGCTTTCTACCCGAGATATCAGGTTCAAGAACCAGTGTAAAAAGTTCACACCTAGGTATCTAGGCCCATATAAGGTTTTGCGGAGAGTTAACCCCGTCACCTACCGGTTACAATTACCCCGACAGTTTCGCATGTCACCCTCATTCCATGTATCATTGTTGAAGCCTGTCCATTATAGTCCCCTGCATCCTCCAGTTGCACGCCTCCCAACGCCTCCTCCAGTGGACATTGACGGTGGACCGGCCTATGCCATCAATGAATTGGTGGACTCTCGACGACGTCGTTCCGGCTTGGACTACTTGGTCGACTGGGAGGGGTACGGCCCGAAAGAGAGGTCTTGGGTGCCCGCCCGCGATATTCTGGACCCGGCCTTGGTGGAGCAGTTCCATAGAGTTCATCCTGATCGTCCTGGTCCTAGGCCCCGTGGACGGCCGCCTGGAAGGGGGGTTGGGGCGTCGGGAGCCGCCCGTCGAGGGGGGGGCTCTGTGAGGATTCCCGGTCCAGGTCAGGTCGCATCCACACCTGA